>JASTWL010001439.1:0-38285 GCA_035220575.1 Temnothorax rugatulus | reverse complement strand
GAGAGAGAGCAGATCGGGGGAGATCACGGTGCAGATCAAGCTACACTAGCGCGCTCGCACATATCTTAACCGCGCCAAGTCTAAATATGTTGTTGTCTTCCAATACTCCTCCTCAACAACAACCTCCTTTTAACCATCTAATCCGCCTTGTTGTCTTAAAAACTTTAATCTAACTTGCTGCAGTGGCTTGGTTAAAATATCCGCGATCATGCTTTCAGTTGGACAATACTTATATCTAGTAAAACTTGTATCGCTCTTAAATCCTTTACATAATTATATTTCGTACTTATAAGTTTTGTTCTTTTACTATACTTATCCTTATTAACTAATCCTTATCCTTATTAACTAACTTAATACAACTTTGGTTATCCTCGAAAATTACAGTAGGCTGTATTTGCTCTTCATTAAAATCTTTTAGTAAATTTCGCAACCATATCGCTTCTTGACATGCCTCCGCGAGAGCAATATATTCCACTTCGGTGGATGATAACGCTACGCATGTCTGTTTTCTACAAGCCCAACTCATAGTTCCTCCATTAAACTTAAGGGGACTAGGAAGGGTTGAAAATGCAAAAATTGGCTCGTGTTTAATGGTTTATAACAAGGCCGCGAATGAATATAAAACTTTTTTATTGTTAAGGGTATTAATTATAACATTATAAAATGAGAAAATCCATTGAAAGTCGTTCTCAGATCAATAATATCGGCGTCCCAATGTAATAAGGAAAAACTGTCGAATCCACGGTTTTACCACGATTCCAGTCGAACGGATAAAGGTTTTGGCAAATTCTAGGAATATTTCTTCTCCTTAGGCTTCCCTCTATTGATTATACCTAAAAAATTAAAAATAAAAATAAAATTAACAAAATGGCGTCCAGAAAACAAAAAATTTGTAAAAATTCGAGTTATTTGTTATTATAAAATTGTAGCAATATTTTTTTCAATCTGATTTTAGGTATAATTCATGCGTCATAGTGTTTTACAACTCCTGTATAAATTTCAAGTTGATATCTCTCGCGGTTCTCGAGATATCGTGGTAAAATCATCAAAAAATGTAGTTTCGAGAAAATCGCATTCAAAGTTTCGGTACAATATTTATGTTAGAACAGTCGTACTCACGCGGTTCAAAAATTCCCTGCACTGTAGAATGCAGTCTCCAAAGTACTTTCGGTTTCAGCAGCAGCCGCAGAACTCTTTTTTTTCTCTCGTCGAGCCTGCTTTGTACTGCTAAGCTCCTTTTTATCCGCGCCTGCCAAGCGAATACTGTTTTGCTCATTAGACATCTCGAAAGCACGCGGGCCCATTTGCAATCCTAATGCGCTCATTACCCAGTGAGAAATCAAAAGTCGAAATGATATCGAAATGACATCGAAATATGGACATCGAAATCCAACATCGTTTCGAGATTTAAACGGGCCTGATTTCGAGAAATTTTCGACATCGAAATCAGCTCGATTTCGAGAAATTTTCGACATCGAAATCAGCTCGAAGACATTGATTTTTCGATATTCACCCGGCATAAAAAAAAAATTTTTTTTCGAAATTTTATTACTATTTTATAACTAAATTTGTTTCTTAAGATGTAGTCTATAATTATAAATATTTTCTTGTATTTGAAAAACACACTTACCTTGGTGGGATTCGAACTCGGGACCTCTGGATCGTGAGCCAACTGCCTTACGTGGTAGACTACTTCTTAATTTGATGTAAGTGTTATATATAGTCTACATATGTCATAACCAGCGTAAATATATAATTTTTCAAAAATCATCTTAAGAAACAAATTCAGTTTAAAAAGAGTAATAAAATTTTGAATTGGATATATGATATAATATTTCTTAATGTCGGGTGAATGTCAGAAACCAGTGCCGGCTTATTATGAAATTTTGTGTTCGTAAATATATTTATGAAAAAAGTATATTTTTATAAAGTTAAAACATTCTTATCAAATCCTTACAAGGGCCTTATTAGATAAAAATATTCGAGCTAATTTCGACGTCGTTTCGACGTCGTTTCGACATATCGTTTCGATATTAGCTTTCTCACTGATTAGATATGTTTTTATATAAAAAATTTTCTACCGGTGTCTTTTTCAGTACATATACAAAATAATTTAACTAATCATATCAAGAAAATTAAGACGGCGAATATTATTGTTGATTGTATGTGAATATTCGCCGTTTTGCAATGTTGCAACGTTTCTGCAATGTGACTGCAAGCATCTGTGCTGTACATGGGAATTCTTAAGCGGGGAGCACACACTTCTGCACAAAAGCGGGGAACACAGACTTTTGCATAACGCATAATACGTAAGCATAAGAAAACTGATTGGTCTATTTCCTTATGCACATGTGTATGGACCAATCAATTTTCTTATGCTTACGCATTATGCGTTGTGCAGAAGTGTGTGCTCCCCGCTTTACTCATAGTCCGAGATCCGGTATTAGAAATTTCTACCCTCATCTGTTATTTACGAATGATAAAAAATATATGCTAGATAACATATACATTGATACATCGCAAATAGGTTGCCGAGCTAAATCCTGACCCATCAATGTTAAATAATTAAATTTGTAATTAAATTTATTCGATCAACTTCCTCGATTGGTTATTTATAAAAATTGTGCATTAGTTGAGAGAATATACCCGAAGGAATTGGAAAAATTAAGGTTGCCTACTTTCCCCTCTGCGCAGCTGTGGAGTTGCCAGGTATAAACAGGTGAGTAAGCGTTATTAATATACCCTCATCAGTTATTTAATCAAATTATTATATCAAATGAAAGCTTATTTAATTCACAATCCAACCGTATTAGGTTGCTTTATCAAAAAGTTGATTGCATCCATGGTTGCCTAGATTTTGAGTTAAGTCACTTGAGTTAATTTCTCACAAAAATTGAAGGAACACTAAATTTATCTTTAAAAATAGGCAAAATTCGAGCAGCTGTAACTTTGTTAAAAATAAATAAAATTTAAATTTCAAGCTTAAAACCTCTACTTTCGAAAGGTTACTATTATTCGTCCAATTTTTATTATGTCTAGACATAATTTTAATTCAGCGAATTTTTATTATGTCATGACATAATTTTAATTCTGCCGCTAGGGAATTTTTAAGTCGATTTTTATGAATCAAGCTTGAATTCGATGTCTAGGTGTCCCAGGTTGCCGATAACGAGGTCCACATAGTACGCTCCATAGTTTTCGGTGTCCAGGTGTATTAATACCTTGAATTCGATGTCCACGTGTTCCAGGTTGCCGATGATGGGTTCCAGATAGTGCGCTCCATAGTTTTTGGTGTCCAGGTGTAATAATACGTTGAATTCGATGTCTAGGTGTCCCACGTTGCCGATGACGAGGTCCACATAGTGCGCTCCGTAGTTTTCGGTGTCTACGTGTATACCTCTAATTCGATATCTACGTGTCCTACATTCAGATTTAAAGTTATTAATACGCGTAGACACCAAAAACTACGAAGCGCACTATATGAACCTCGTCATCGGCAACCTGGGACACCTAGACATCGCATTCAACGTATTATTACACCTGGACACCGAAAACTACGAAGCGCACTATGTGGACCTCGTCATCGGCAACCTGGGACACCTAGACATCGAATTCAACGTACGATTACACCTGGACACCGAGAACTATGAAGCGCACTATATAGATCCCGTCATCGGCAACCTGGGACACGTGGACATCGAATTCGAGGTATTAATACACGTAGACACCGAAAACTACGAAGCGCACTATGTGAACCTCGTCATCGGGAACCTGGGACACCTAGACATCGAATTCAACGTACGATTACACCTGGACACCAAAAACTATGAAGCGCACTATTTGGATCCCGTCATCGGCAACCTGGGACACGTGGACATCGAATTCAAGGTATTAATACACGTAGACACCGAAAACTACGGAGCGCACTATGTGAACCTTGTCATCGGCAACCTGGGACACCTAGACATCGAATTCAACGTACGATTACGCAACGCTTCTCTGTCACTCTCAACGCTCGCGCTGAAAACTTTACATCTAAAATCTAGGCAATCATGGATGCAATCAACTTTTTGATAAAGCAACCTAATACGGTTGGATTGTGAATTAAATAAGCTTTCATTTGATATAATAATTTGATTAAATAACTGATGAGGGTATATTAATAACGCTTACTCACCTGTTTATACCTGGCAACTCCACAGCTGCGCAGAGGGGAAAGTAGGCAACCTTCATTTTTCCAATTCCTTCGGGTATATTCTCTCAACTAATGCACAATTTTTATAAATAACCAATCGAGGAAGTTGATCGAATAAATTTAATTACAAATTTAATTATTTAACATTGATGGGTCAGGATTTAGCTCGGCAACCTATTTGCGATGTATCAATGTATATGTTATCTAGCATATATTTTTTATCATTCGTAAATAACAGATGAGGGTAGAAATTTCTAATACCGGATCTTAGATCATCAGTAAGAAATGACTCGTCAAATCGACGTCAAATCGATGTCGAATCGATGAGTCATTTCGACATCGAATTGTAGTATCATATTGATATCATTTCGACCTCGAATCGAGATTTTGCATATAAACGGATGTACACAGAGTTACAACAGTAAAATTGAACAAAATAGTAACAGGAGTGACTGTTATCATTCATGTCAGTTTATTTAAGATTACTCGAAAATATGTCGAAATTCAAACGAACGTTGACTTTTTTTACCCTTGCCAACGATATCGAGCTAATTTCGACGTTTAAGCTCATTTCGACGTCGTTTCGACATCGTTTCGATATCATTTCGACTTTTGATTTCTCACTGGGATATGTCCAGCAAATGAATGTTGCCGTCATTAAATATTGCAACTGCAGTATATGTAGCAATATGTACGATTTCAATGCCACTGAAAAATTCTTTTGAGGCTATTTTCCACACGACCGAATGGAAGCTTTCATTGGCGTTTTGTGTAAAGTGGCCCACGCATCTCTCCAATAATTCGTCGTTAGTCAATGCTTCGTACACTGGCTTTATCGCTTGTTGCACATCGCTATGAAGTGCTGGCTTATGTTTATACTCTGCTAATGTGCCAGGTCATTTTAGCTTTTTGCCATGTACACCAGCTATCTGGTCCAGCGGGGCAGTGGTCATGTTGTGGCGCATCATCCGCAGAACATTTGTGATAAAATGTTGCCCATATAGCGTTCTTCATGCTTTCAACAGTATCGTTACTTCTGATTGCGTTGCCGTAGTGTAGTGTCAATTCTTTTATAAGAATATCTGTCAATTTGCCTCGACCACCAAGGCCTTTTTCTGCTTTCTTTACGTTACGTAACCTGCTACCCATAAGTTTCTGCACGTGGTCAACGCACTCTCCCTTGAAAATCTGAAAGTCTGGCCAGTAAGGTTGTATATTTTGTATGGCTGAGAACGTTTTCGCATCTCCGTCTCCAACATAGTGCTTGTACTTGATTTTGTATTTATCTTCGGATCGTTGGAATATTTCGCACGTGGCATCGACTTCCATTTTACCAACGCTTCCTTGATGATTCTGTGAACATGTTTCTTCATGCTTATCCAGCCATTCTAAATATTCTGGTGTACCACTACGAGGCTCCCATACCTTGCATGCAGCACAGTACGAGGACTTTATATTGACATCAAGCACTTTTCCTGTGAAGTTACCGATGACAGCAACAATGCCGTGTAAAGACTGAAATCCTTGTTTTCTCCAGCTGCCATCACCTGAAATTATGATACTGTCGGGGTTACCAGTCAATTCAATTTCTGCATTCACCGCTCTCAGCATTGATAGTTGAGCTATCGCTGAAGCTGCTTGCTGCATGGATTTAACCATTTTGTCGTATGTCTTACGAGCAAGAAAATGTGGCAGGTCCATTAAACCGCAAAACCTTATAAGCCCTGAGAAACCGATGCCCAACATTCTCATTGCAAATGTAATACGCATATTCAGGTCATAGTTTTGATGACCTATTTTCGGGCACAAATCTATGTAGCGAGGTTCACACTTTTGACACTTTAATTTAATTTGGAAGGCTAATCCCACATGTCCGACTGTACTGAATTTCATATTTCCTTCGCAAACTTTGCACCGAACGTATTCACTTAGCATACTAAAAACAGTAACAAAGTTTATAATTTCATACGCAATGTTCAGATTTTCACACTCGCTTGTATCGCGATCTGAACTCAATTTCCTCTTCGACGCAGTGAATGGCCCCGGATTATCGTCCAATTTCTCGTAATTTTTATTCACTATCTGATTGCCTTAGAAGCATTTTTTACGCGGTCGCCCTGGACGGACATACGGCGCCGAATTCTTTTTTCCGCTCTCTGACGAAGACATTTTTGTAATAAAGCGATTGCAATACGACAAACTTTCAATACGTTAGCACAACCTCTCTGGGGGTCGATTATGTATAAACTTTAAACGAGGTAAAAATTCAAAACAAAATAATAAACAAAATAGAGCATGTAAGCCGATGTTACGTGCGAGCAAAATTCAATTCAATCTTTAAATAGCTAGGAATGTATTGATTATTGATTAATTATCCGATTTCTGATGGGGAGACGATTCTCAGGCCGCGGTTCGCAGGGCATAGAATTACACCTAGTGATAAGACCTTCTTCCTCCTTTAAGACAAAGAAGTGGTGAGAAGCTCGCGCAAGGGGTTCTTGCCACTTGAGTATAAATAAGCGCGAAAAATTGTCTTACAGTGCAGTTTATTCAGAGTTATTGTTGGGAGTCAGTAGTTTACTGTCAGTCAATTAATCATTTTCTTGCGACAGTCTTTACTTGACTTAATTCTGAGACAGATCTTAACAAAATTTTAATTATAAACCAGATCTTAAATAACTGTAGAAAATTCTTCTTTAAATAAAGGTAATTTTTTAAATTCTTGAAACCAATTTTAAATAAAATCTTTTGATCCCACAATACTTAACTGTCGCTGCCAAATAGCGTGGCAACAGCAATTTCCTGAATCTTGTCGCTGCCAAATAGCGTGGCAACAGAAATTTCCTGATTCTTGTCGCTGCCAAACAGTGTGGCAACAGGAGTTTTCCTCTCCTTAACTGTTGCTGCCAAAGAGTGGCAATAGGACTACCTTTAATCTACATTCATGCCCAGAAAAGGGGGCAAAAGGTCCCAAGTTAAAAAGATTAAATATCAAATAAAACAAACCATTCAATTTAATCAAGATCCCTTTCCATTATTTCTCAAATTAAAGAAATTAGAAGCTGAAATTCAAAATAATAAAATTCGCACTCCATATAAATTAATCCCTTTGGATTTTGAAATAGATTTTCCAAATTTTAATTTAATAAACAAATCTGATCCTCGTTATAAAATATATAAAATTCGTTTTCTCTTCGGACTGGATTAATCGCACAACCTGGTCCAAATCCCGGGTAAATAACTTAAATGTTTTGACCCAAAAACGGACGAATAAACTTAATTTTGACAGAACGTGACACCGAGCTAGATGTGCGTGCTATTATTCTTTGTGTCAACCGCAATATATACAATTAGAAACAGAAACGTTTCGACTTTATTATTAGGTCGTCTTTAGTGTGTTGTTACAAATTAAAACTTAATTCTACATATTGCATAGAGAACCCTAGAAATTAGAATAATGCTCAGACCGTTCGGTCGGGACCAACCGCGCGAATATCTGCGTTCGGTCGGCCGCGCGCCACACTACGTTTTACGCTCTTCTGACCTCAATTTTGTGAATTTTTCAAAAAAACAAACGGGAAGATATTCCTAAAGGATCACAGTATCGTAATATGCAAAAAACCGAAAATCGATTTTTTCAAAATTTTAACTTTTCCTAGTCCCCTTAAACAGATAACCGCTATTAGACTTTCTATCTTTTACATCTTGTGCCCAGTCGGCATCCGAATATCCAACTAGAACATCCTTCCCTTCTTTCTCTACAGAACCTAACTTTAACTTTAAATCTTTTGTACCTTTTAAATATCTAATTACCCTTTTTGTTTCAATCAAATCTGACGCTGTTGGACAACTCATTTTCTTACTGAGTATTGACACGCTCGCAGTTATGTCTATTCGCGTATTTGTCGCAATATTTATTAAAGCTCCTACAATACTTTGATAGATCTTCTTTTCAATCTTATCCGTATCATCCTTTGTCTTTCCATATCCTATATTGAGTGGAATTTTTTATTCCTTTGCGTCTTCCATTCCATAAGTCCTTAGTAATTTTTCAATGTAACCTGTTTGACTAATACTGTAAATCCCATCTTTATCTTTTGTAACTTCAATACCTAAATAGTAACTGATATCGCCGAGATCTGTTAACTCAAAAAAGTTACTTAGTTTCTTATACATATAGAATATATACTTTATATTATTACTCACAATTAAGATATATCATCTACATATAACATTATATAAACTTTATCGTTATTGATTTCTTTTATATATAAACACAAATCAACTTCACTTTGTTCAAAACCTTCCTTTTCTAGAATATTATGTAATTTTTTATTCCATACTCTAGCAGCTTGTTTTAAACCATAAATATTCTTGTTCAGTTTACATACCATATGTTCTTTACCTGTAAAATTCGTAATTATTGCATATCCCCGTAGGGTTCGCAATCTACTACCAATACTATCCTTCTCCTCTCACTTTAACCCTTTGGACCAACGGCTTAACGTCTCTTTCCGAAAGACGGAGATATGTTCTTTACCTTTTACCTCAAATCCTTTGGGCTGTGCCATATATGTAGATAGTTTCCTCCAAGTCTCCGTTCAAAAAGGCATTCTTTACGTCATAGTGTCGGACAGTCAACCCTTGTTTATTTGCAACCGCCAACAGTGTTCTAAATGTAGTTTGCCTTGCTACAGGTGCGAATACTTTCTCATAGTCCAGACCATATTCTTGAGCGTAGCCCTGTGCGACCAATCTTGCCTTCTACCTTACGACACGTCCTTGAGCATCTGTCTTCGCTTTATAAACCCATTTACATCCTATAACGTTTTTGCCTTCGGATTTATCCACTAATGTCCACGTATTAGCGTCCATAAGCGAATTATATTCCTCATTCAGGCCCTTAATCCATTGATCGCTGTCAGGTGAAGATATTGCTTCTTCATATGTAGCTGGTTCAAATATTCCTCCATCTTTAACACAATATGCCATATTACAAAATCTATTTGGTGGAACACCTTTATTTTCCCTTTGTGGTCGTAATTTTGGATCTTCCTGACTGTTGCTCTCCTCCTCCATGGTTGTTTCCTCTTCTTCTTGATTATTACTTTCTGCTTTAGTTTCTTTTTCTTTTTCTTCTATATCCCATACAGCTTCCGTATTGTTTAGTGTTTGTTTCCTCTTGAACATTACCTCGCTCGACTCATTATTTTCTTCAAAAAAGTTGACATCTCTGCTTATTATTACCTTGTTTGTACTTCTATCCAACAAGCGAAATTTTTTTGCGTTTTCTGCATAACCTACGAAGATATATTCCTTTGCTTTTTCATCGAGCTTTCTTCTTAATTCTTTTGGAGTATGAGCATACACTTTGGATCCGAATGTGTGTATGTGCTGTAGCGATGGTTTGGCCGACATAGCTTTGTCGGCAACTTTATCGCTGTCGCTATCGCTATCGCTATCGCCTATATTGTGCAAGGGGCTTTACGATTCACATTATAGACACCGCATAACGCGCGTGGCGACCACTCACTCATTTTTATATGTATATGTGGCAGTCAACCGACCACTACATATAGAAATAAATAAATAATAAATAAATGTTAAGTAAAATAAGCTATAATTATTTGTGTGAAGCAATACATTTCTTTCAGACATTTTCTATGAAGCATTGGTATTATTTGAATGAAACAATAATATCATTGAAACCAAAGAGAATATGTCTTTTATTTTAAACAATTTTTTTATTTAAGACGAAGATATATATTTTACGAAAAATCAAACATTATAGTTATTGATCAAAACATTAGTTTGTTTGGACGATTCCAATTATCAATTGCGCTTAATGAACATAATTATTCTCAAGAGACACCGGGATACTTTTTATAATGTTCTGTATGACGGAAGGTTGTTAACTTTAAAATAATCATCAGAGCGATTCAATGTTAACTTTAAATAAATTTCTTTTTGTACAATTCCTTTCAATGTTAGCTTTAAATAAATATCTTTTTTGTACAATTTCTTTTTATCTTTGCAATAAAATTTATTAAGGATGTTCTGGAGGTACCGTCCCAACCAAAAGTTATCCAGAAGATATTAAAAAACACCGATATTAATTCCCCAGGGATCCAAAGACAAAAAATGTATAATATAAATAGTTACGACAAATCTAATAGAATGTAAAAGACGTAGATTTAGTGACTGTAAATAACTGTTAGGGAAGACCGGAGCTTGTTGGTACATGGGGCAAGTCCGCAAGTTAGTACACGGCAATTATTATAAAAGTGACAAAAGATAATATTGCATAAAAATATATAGTATTTCCACAAAAACATTGCGATAATATTTCAATTAGTTATTTTAGGCCTATTTTCGCAAACAGAAAATATTTTTAGTTTTGTATAGCCAAAAATAAAATAAATCAGTAATGTATTAAATGTTATATTTATAAATCTGGTCATCATATCATAAGTCTATCTGTGTCTTTAAAATCTTTACTTTAAACGTAATAACTTCCAGTTATGTTAATGTCTTAAACATTTTTTTGTTTAAACAATAATCAAAATATCTAAATATGGCAGGTCGGAGCTGGTTATGACGGGGTAGGTTGTTTTACTGCTGTTCTACTTATAATTTCGACCAACTTCGTCAATGTAACACATAATTTCGGCATAACAGCGGCAGATATTTTAATCTTATGTAAGATTTCATCCCCAGTGAGAAATGTATAGTTGACCCGACGTTGAATCAATGTCGATAATCTGATGTCGAAATCCACTCTTAACTAGTAAGTTGAAATTTTGGTTGATTCGACATCGAAATCGTATCAAATATCAACGAACTTTCAACTGTTGTTTCAACTTCGTTTCCGCGTTCAGCAGACACAACTGTTGAGTTCGTCTTATCAACACTCTGCGTTGATTGGTTCTAAAAGTAAGAGCCAATCACGTTCGACTGCTACTGAGCGGCTTGGTCTGCTGAACGCGACAATGTCGAATCGACCTTCTTTCATATAACGGTTTTTCTACTTTGATTTGAATCCGATTATACTATATATACATCTACATGCCTCCACTAAATCGGTTTTATAATAACCTCAGTTCTATTGCTAGTTAAAAACTAATATGTTTAAAAATTAACATTTTTTAAACTTAAACATTTTATTTTAAGCTGCCCTTGTAAAAATTTTTCACCGTTTTTGGACCGCGAGAACGGTCAGTTTGAGTAGTAAAAACGTGCATTTGGTTCAATGAGTACGACCCGTTTTTGGGGCGCAAAGCGGCCCTTTTGCTTAAAAACGAGTGTTAAAGCGGATTGCGTACGAGTATATCCGAGTAGTAATAACGTGTTCTTATGAGTATTTTTGAGTGGTAAATACGTGCTGTGTGTAAATTTGAGGTGTAAAAATGTACATTCAGCTACGAGTACAAAATACTCGTTTAGCACTCATAAGGAGTGGGAGTCTTCCAGAATTTATGAGAAATTTCGATGGATAGAAATCGAGCTGACTCGAAATCCCCCTGTATGTATCATAAGGGTTAAAATCGGGCGAAATCCGCGGATATTTTCTTGTGAGTAAAAAAGGAACGTACTAACGTATTGTCACTCATCAACTGAAAAATGAGTATTGAAAACGGACAACCTACTTCGTCCTTATCTTTGTGAGTAAAAAAGAAACGTATTAACGTGTTGTCACTCATCGATTGAAAAACGAGTATTAAAAACGGACAATCTACTAAAAAATACTCATACGCATACTCGCGTATACTCATCATGTTCTTTCGCAGTAGACTGCGCGTGCTTGAGAGTGCAAGAAACGGACATAAAAATGATAAAACGCGAAAGCTTTCTCCTATGAGGAAGCAAAACTGTGACAAAATTTTAGTAACTGCCATTTTTGTTACTAAATTTGTATCCAACATAATATTTTCGACAATATATCTGACAACAATGTCAACTACTTTTTATTATCGCATTTTTTAAATATTAGTAACATTAATCAAAATAGCAAGTAATGATGATAATTTATAAATTCTTTTGCAGTTTAGGCAAGCAAACTTCCTCAAACAGAAGATTGTAGGTCTAGTTTAGAAACGCGAGAAAAATACAATGATTTTATTATAGACGAACTAAAATATGGTGACACTGAGATTTGTTGTGTGGGGAGTTGAGAGACAACTGTAGTTTTAAAATTTTTATGTATTTATAAGAATGTCCTGAACATTTCTGATCTCGAAATGTTATTAAATATTATTGAAGAATATAATATAGCAATATCACACAGACATTTTACCAAAATTTCTTCTTAAAAAATGCATTTATGTATCGACGACACTAATCGTTGACACAGTCTTTTGATTTTTAGCCTCGAAATCGAAAACATAAATTTATAAGCAATAGTGTCGATGTTATAGTCAAAGCCCGAAATGACACGATTAATCCACATTCTTTAAGTTGCTTTTAATATTTGTCGACCACAATGTGCGACGATGTATCCGACAATTTCTTGGATTCAAAGTTGAATTTTGTCAGATATACTATCGGCAACACATGTTTCCAACAATATTTCGTTCAGTCTGGACGAGGCTTAAATCTGCAATTTCAACAGTAATGTCCAACTACGATTCTTGAAACTAGGATAATAGATTTGCGTAAATTATATTCAACAAACTCAGACTCGCGCATCCGACTAGTTACTTTAACTATAAGATTAATAAACCTACATGACAATTAACTGCATTTATGAACTCGACATGATTTCGATAATTTGGGCGAGTATTGTTTTTAACTTATCCTTTTTTCGTGCAGTTCTGATTTCACCGATCTTTACAGAACCACAGAACAACATAGGCTGTTCCGTTTCCAAACCACAGTGTCGCGATTTAAAATCGTAGATAATAACCCTTCCAGTTCCGGCAGACTTCTATTGGCCAATTCCGTTTCACTATCAGGCGCGTTAATAATTCAGAGCTATCAAATGGTGAGAAAATCGCACTCGCTCTACAGTGTTCGCGCTCTCGAGTCCGTTTCTGATCGCGATTCCTTATGTTTTATATACACGGAGAAATACTCGCTGAATTACTCGCACCGATAACTCTTATTCGTGAAAATAACACGTTATCGCGGATCGACCATCGGAACGATTGGATAAACGCCGAAGCGATGTCGATGACGAATACCCCGACGATGGTGTCGAGACGCCGCTTAAATCCGGCCGTTCTCGCCAGATATAATTGCCAGAAGAGTCAGGAGTCTCAACAGGTAGTCGGTATATATCTTATACATATCATTCACATATTTATAACGATGATACTTTTTCCACCAAACTGTGGTAGATGAGTCTTGAATCTCGCTGGAGCGTCGCGTGAATGAGCCTTTCAGAATTGAACAACTCCAAAAAATAAAAAGTACAGATAATTGATAAACTTGCAGATTGATTAGTTATAAAAACGGTATCAAAAGACATTGTCTCGCACTATAGAGCGGCACAATTTTTGTATCAGTTGTATCGTAGAGTCCACTTTTATAATAAAGTGGCACACTTAAAAAATAACATTTAAAAATATATGACAATTTTCTGAAACTTACTTAAATATATATATATGTCCTTATATATGTATAATCTTATATAATCATATATGACCATATAAGCTCTTATCAGGCCAAAATTTATATATGAGCATATAAGATCGCTTCTTATATGAGCACATATAAGACATTATAAAAGATATTTTTTCCCGGGATGTTTATTTTATATAAACTTTTTTGTTCATTCCCGGGAAAAAAGAATTAAATCTGCCGAGATATGACCGGATCTGGTTCATCAAATCTGGCCAGATATAATTTGATCTGCAAATTGTCTCTATCTGGCCAGATCTGAACAGATATAACCAGATCTGACCAGATATAATTTGATCTGCCGAGATATAATTATTTACCGAATGTATCCAGATCTGCTTAGATATAATTGAAAATTATGAAGAAATGTAAAATGTTATAAAACCATAAATATATCGATTTAATTCAAAATTGTATGGCACTTTATTATAAGCGTGCGATACAACAGACAACTGATGATATAAGTTGTACCGTACACTTGATTTATATACCGTTCTTATACTATCGTTTGTCATATTTTAAATACAAAAAACGGATCTCATCGAATGCCATCTATCGGATGATCCAACATTTGCACAGGATATAACAAAAAGGTTGGAACACTGAATTATCTCGGAAAAAATGACGTTTTCGGAAGAAATGTTTTATACAAAAGTTGTAGGGTACCAAGTTATCCATTATGTGGTGATTTTGATTTGAACGATCTTGGGAAAATCACATCAAGGTCACATTAAGTTCTTTAAACAGGGACCCCTATTTTTTTATGTCATATTCTTGTAACCCTTGTCGAAATGTTTTCAAAACACTAAGACAAAGCTCTCTTTCGTTAAAAATTTCCTGAAATATTAAATTTTGTCATGACATTTTTAATGTAAAATATGAAATATCTCATAAAGTATTGACTTTTCGATAACTTTACCTTTATACTTTTATATGCAGAATAATGAAAGAAATCGAATAATAATATTAATTTTTATTAATCTTTACATTTGCAATTTTGCAAAATTAAATGCGTCTACAAAATGCAATCAAATTTTTTAAAATAATTTTTTTTCTGCAACAATCGATTCCCGACCTTTTTGTTACATTCTGTAGAACCAGTAAATAATTCTTATTAATTAAAGTAAAAAATGTAAAGTCTCTAATAATTTATATTCGAGTTGGTAATTATTTATGCAAGTCTCCAAATAACTTCATCAAAATTTTTAATGTCATCTAGCTATTAAATAATAATCAAATTGAGAATTTTTTCACTTTTGTTTATCCATCATCTGCAAGCTTACAGTGTATAAAATAACTTATATTTCTGTGATTGTCTTTTGCATTTTAGATACAAGGCGAATTGATGAAAATGCTTTTATAACAAATAACTAACATTTTTTTGTTTATAAAAAATAATTATTTTCTGCAAATTATATCTTTATCATAAATTATTTTTATACAATTATGTCAAAAATATTTAATTGAATATCTTTAATTTGCTATGTATAAATAAATACATATTTATATATTTATAAATATCACATTATACGAATAGTGATCATCGAACATTTAATTTATTATAGTTAAACATGGCCAGATATCGTCAGACTTGAACAGTTTTCGATCACACACACAAACACAACCTCAATTCGACTTATATCTGAACAGATATGGTCAGATGTAATATATTTTGGATCGCATTCGAGTATAGATATGGTTATCTAAACAGATACAGTCAGATCTGGACTGTTTCGATGAAATTCAGTCACAGATATGGTTTGATCTAAGCAGATATGGTCCGATCTGAGCCGTCGAAGACCAGATTATACTCCATACATAGTTATTATATTATAGTTATATACTATATTATATACTATAGTTATATACTATATTATGTATATTATATATTATAGTATATTATAGTATATTATAGTTATATATGAACATATATGACTAGATCTATCAGACATGAGAATCCAAGGAGCGCCAATACGCGTATAACGTACTTTTAACGCGCGTACAATTGCATTGGCTTCAAAACCACATTAATTGTGTGTTCAAAATGCGCGCATTCAAATGCGTATTTAATGCGTAATTATTGCAAATTGAGCATTTGGTTTATAAATAACAGGTTTTATAAAATATTTAAATGAGTAGCTTCTCATTATAAAACATTTTATTTAAGTTTTTAAATTTTATATGAATTAAATTTTAAATAAATGGTTTCACTAACTATCTTTGTTCTTATTTCTGCGTTTAAAGCATCAACGTGTAAATGCACATATAGACCCTTAGATCCCCTATAAGGGTAAGCAAGCTGGTGGAGCTTCGGTTGGCCATAGTGAACTCTACACAGATAAAAGAACATTCTTATTTAGAGAATATCTTTATCTTTGACATGTAAATCTTAAAATAAGATTATAAAGCGTTAAGGGGTTGCTGGAGTGACGGCCGAACTTCCTCGATGTCGATAATGTCAACATTTCTAATTTTGTTTTTCCTATATCTGTCTTTGTCTAACGAAATGACATCTGTCCTTGTTCGATTGTTGCGCCATCTCTGCTTACTAGCCTGCGTGTATATTTTCGTGGAAAATATACACGATTTCTTCGAAGCCCACATTTTTTTTCTAGGCTTTCAATCTCAATTTAAACGGTACGTTATTGTTTGTGCACGTATTCTGAAGAGTGGGAACATTTCATTTCGTACATATAACCTATACAATTGTTTATATTAAAAAATATGGTTATGAGGTGACAGCATTTTTACATTTTTTTTCAATCGTCACTAATTTTTTATATTCCCACTCTTCATTAGTACCTATACTTTACTCCTGTAAAAGGATTTTGCGATCTATAAAGCCGTTTCAAAGAACGAACTCTGACTGTTTTTGTCGGTAATTGTCCCCTGTCCAGGATCCCCTCAAACAAAAATAAATTACTTGCATCAAAGCATTATATATAATTCAATAAAAAAAAATATTCTTTTATTATTCAAAAATAATTTTTATTAATGGAAAGCAAAAAATATTGGATAGAGAATAACAGTATTTTCAAACCAAGAATTCATATTATAACGATAAAGACAGTTTAATCTTATTTTAAAATTCAATACTCTCTACGTGAACACAAATAATGTTGATTCAATTTTATTATGTTACAATGAAAAAGAAGAAATCGGAAGAAGATGACATATTGTGGCGACCTACGCCACCCATAAAATGCATCCGCGCAATTTACGACGTAGTTCTCAAGAACGCCGCTAGGCAGCGCATGGCGAAAAGAGTATTTAAAATGTATCCAGCAGCGTATATAAGCAGACCTCCCTGTGAGGTAAAAAGCAAATTCGGTTTTAAAACCTCATTATCATTAATAACAACTATTGTTTAATAATATATTTTTCTTTATTGAATTATATATAATGCTTTGATGAGAGTAATTTATCTTTGTTTTACGCTATATAATCTCACTTCAAGATTTACATGTCAAAAATAAAGATATTCTCTAAATAAGAATGTAAGCTTTCCTTCTGTGATAGCTGTGATAGCTGTACTGGAATATGCTCACAGCAATGCTTAGAAGCCGGGGACGAAGAAAAAAAGAGATAGGTTGCTCAACGTCCGTTTCTTTCTCTGTCTGGACACTGAGCAACCTATCCCTTTGTTCTTCGTGCCCGGCCTCTAAATATTGCAGTGACCATTCCAATATAGTACAGAGTTCACTGGTTGTCCGATTGGGTTCCTCGATCAATGATCGTAGGTGCACTTTGTGGTATGCGCTACCATAATATGCATTAAATGCGCATATAATGCGGGACAAATATTATAGGCTCTTTAAATGTGCATTTACGACCAGAATTTAATGCAAAGTGTAATGTACATTCAAAGCGCATTATACAAGCATACGCGCATCGGCGCTCCTCGGGAAGTCATTTTTTTTATACGGAAAGTGGAGAAAATGCCCAATGCGTGAAGCCTCCCCCGAGGAGGGAAACTTACACACGCCGCATACCCCGGGGGCCGGCCACCCGGGGTTATGTGGAGCTCGCACCCACTAAAAACTCGTAGTCTACCGTGACCGTACGCCCACGCCACAGGGACGCCAAGCACTACTACTGTGACGTGGGCAGTCTACGCGCGTTGTCGCGCTCTTTCCCCGTAATTCACGCGCATAATATGATCCCTCAACGGTGTGGAGACACACAAACGCGGATCGCCCGCAGAACACATAAGCGACAAATCGATTGATGCGTCCGGTAACGCGCCAATCGATCAATCTCGAGAGCCTGCGAGATGCAATGCGGGCTACATCTCACGGGCCTCTCATCGATCTGCGTCGCGAATGTGTCCGCGAGGCGAACCGCGAAACAGGTCATCAATCCGACCCGTAACACACAAGGACGGATCATCGGTCCGATCCGAAGACACCCGAAACGGCATCCTCGAGACTTACACCATGCGAAGCATGGGAGTGTCCTGACTACGCCATGCTCGAAGAGCATCCAAATACATCGTAGAAAGACTCCCTAGGTGTCGTCCTCCGATGCAGCGTCCTCCAGCAGGACCTGGGAGGCAGGATCTCGTACCTCCGCTTCCTTGGCCTTCCGGTGCCTCTCAGCATCCTCCTTCTGGAGCATAACTCTCCCAGCGAACTGAGAGAACGCAGACCACGCCTCGTTGGACCTCACGGCCCGGCCAACCGGGTAACAGATGGTAAGGTAAGGTCCTCGCCAATGACCGCCACCAGCTCCACACGCTCCAAGCGCTACGCCATACAGTCCCGGAGGGTGTGCTCCGCAGTGTCTTCCTCAGCTCCACAGTGCGGACATGATGGGCTAATTACCTTCCTAATCCGGAACAAGTAAGACCCAAAACATCCATGACCCGTAAGCAACTAGGTCATGTGAAATGTGAGGCCGCCATGCACGCGGTCAATCCACAGGTCCAAATGGGGCCAGATCGCCAAACGCGTCCTCTCGCCAAAGCCCTGAGCCTCCAACGGCGTCGCAAACGTATACTTTCGTCGCTCTTGATGTCGTTGACATCCAAAGTCCACGCAGGTTGCCGCTTCAAAGCACGTATCCTCTCGAAAGTCACTTTATAGGACGCAGCTAGCAGATCGAGCGGTGAGACTCGAGCCAGCAATATAGCCATATCCATATCCATATCCATAGTTCTATATGCCGCGATTACGCGTAATGCAACCGTTTTCTGCGCTTGTAAAAGAGGGCGCTTCTCTCGAGAGACTGCGAACTCGTCGCTCCAAACCGGAGCCCCGTAAGTCATAACGGAGAGTAACACACTATAATAAAGTCGACGCTTGTTTTCGACTGGGACTCACAAGTTGGGCATCAAGCAACCAAACGCACGTGAGACCTTGTCCACCTTGTCAGCCACGTACCGAAAATGATACCTGAATGACCATTGATTGTCAATAATGACACCCAAACACTTCATACGGTCCTTCGGAGCAATGTCCGACCGACCTACTCTGACAGTGCGGCCAAGTCCACCACCGGCACGAGCACCAAAAAGTACTACCTCCGTCTTGGGTTCGGATATCTTCAAACCCAAAGCACGAATCCGCTCGACAACCCGCCGCACAAACTTATTGGGCTTCTCGAAGACCCGGACTACACCGTTGGCCGTGACGATGATCATAGTATCCGCGTAACAAATAATTGTGCATCCCTCGAGAACGAGAATACGAAGGATGCTGTCAAACGCTAGGTTCCACAATAGTGGGCCCAATACGGAACCCTGAGGAACCCCAGAGGCCACTCTACGGCTCTTAAACTCGCCGTAACATATTCGATCCTCCGATCCAAAAGGTAGGCCTCAATAATGCGGCACAAGTAGTCCGGAAATCCTTTTCTTTTGACGGCAGTTCTAATAACCCGCGCTGGTATTGAGTTGAAGGCGTTGGCGTTATCCAGGCCAATCGCCAGAGCCGCCTTACCATCCAAAATCGCCGTCTTGATAAACTCCTTGGCGAGAAGTACGGCATCCGTGGTGGAGCGATTCGCACGGAAACCAAACTGATTAGGCGCCAGATCCGCAATCGAATGATCGCGCATCCACGCCAACATCCTCTCCGCAATAACGCGCTCAAAGATCTTACCTGCTTCGTTTAACAGGCAGATCGGACGCGCCTTAGGAACAGGCCCAGCCACAACGACCTCCTTCGGAATGAGGCCCAGACGTGCCACTTTCCAAGAGGAGGAAATGTTCGACTTCCATGCCTAGAGAGGGGCGAGAGTGGCCAATTTTACGCCAGGGCTTACTTTCAGCCCGCTATACCGGGTGGAAAGTATCAATTTTCTTCCCTAGGGAGGAAAGTAAGCCCTGGCGTAAAATTGGCCACTCTCGCCCCTCTCTAGGCATGGAAGTCGAACATTTCCGTAAAGGTGTTGTGAAAAATATCGTGTGCACCTCAGGTCGAAAGCTTTTTCAGACTCGTGTGATTTGCCGCCCTCGCCTTCGGCTCGGGCGGCAAACTTCATATTCATCTGAAAAACGCTACTTTCTCCCCTTGGTGCACAATATACTATTTACTCTAATTTGATTGTATATTGTAACGTATATTGTCTTATTTCTCTTATTAATAAATATTCTTGTTTGAAGTACTATAGACTTGCTAAGATCCAGAATATGTTTTGAGTAAAATAGTAAATTATTCTTGTGATGACTTTATGGTAGATTTGCGGATATATAAACTTAAATACTTGGAACAAGTAATATTTACTTGCAGGTAGTACCTTTCTGTGGAGTTGATCAATTTGATCACTTTTTAGAGAGGCTCGAATAACATCTAGAAAAATTAAATTGCACTGTTATTTTATAACAATTATATGTGGATTTTGGCATTCTACAACAATAGAAAATTATAAATCTCTATGCGTTAATATTGTTGTGACGATTTGATTAATGTAAGAGTTAATGCCGGATGCATGACTCGAAGAGATTGTCGAAGGAATTATTCTCAAGAAGTAGAGTTTCCATATCCCAAGTAGCAAAATAATATTTTTTAAACGTTTTTAAAAATATTTTTAGTAATGAAAAAAAAATTAAGAAACGTTTAAATTAATGGAATAAATCTTTTTTTCTTATTAAAAAATATTTATTTTAATATTGTAAAAAACGTTTTTTTAACATTAAAAAAGTGTTTTTAATATTAAATAAACGTTATTAGTTAACATTAAAAAATGTTTTATTAACATTAAATAAATGTTTTATTAATATTAAATAAATGTTTTATCAACATTAAATAAATGTTTTATTAACATTAAATATACGTTTTTTTAATTGAATAAATAATTTATTAATATTAAATATATGATTTATTAACATTTAAAAAAATGTTTTTTTTACAGTAAATATTCATCTTTTTGTAGCATACAATTAAGAAACTTAGGCAAACAATCAAATTCTAATAAAATATCCTTCCCGTGATGCAACATTCGGTAGAAGTCATGAATAGTTTAGTGGTATTAGATAACAATCTGCACTTCAATATGTCTCTCAATAAGAGGTATAAACTCCTACTAATGCCATATAACTCCAAATATAAAAATATTGTAGACGACTGGTTAAGAACACCACGAACCGAACTGACTACACTATAAATCCAAGTGTGTTATTTCTACACGCATAAACGTTTAAAAATGACACATTTGACTGAAGCTCGTTTTACATGTTTTGTTGCGTGTTAAATTAACACGTTTAATCGTATTAATACATTCAACCGTGTTAAATGACGTCATTTAAAACGGCAAAAAATGTGTAAGAAGAGCTTCAGTTAAAATAACACACTTGGATTTGCTGTGTATTAGTTAATTCTTAAAAAAGAGCTATTAATATCAGTTTATCTAGGACTAAATATTAGAACGAGAAAAAGTGTAATAATATATTCCGAATATCTCAAATATTTACTCCTCGCACTTTCAACTTACCTGTATAAGTAGAGTGCATATGTCAGAACACAAAATCTGTACGAACAATCAATTCGAATAAACTTAAAAATAATGTTTTAAAAATTGATTTACACATGGTGAAATCATGTTATATAATCTCATATTTTAAATTTCACAAAAGGCTCCGTTTGAGCATATTTTATTATAATTATTGTTTATTAATGAAATACTGTTTATTAATGACATATCAACAATAGGCTTAATTTATAATGTTAATAGAAACATTTTATATTTTTTGTCACTCGACCTTTTGCAGGATAAACTTACCTAGCTACTGACCTATTAAAGGTATCCAAAAACTGTAAAGGACTTTTTGACTCAGTTTTTTATATGGAATATGCGATTTTTTTATTGCATTAATCGAACACTATATAGTATTATAGTCATAAAATAGTATTTTAGTCAAGATTTTAAAAATATTTTGTGCTGTCTGGGAAGATGTTATTAACCAACTTAAGATGTCATTAACCAATCACAGAGCCATATTAGCATCTTAAAACATTACTTAAGACAGTCTTGAAATAAGAACTTAATATGAACAAGTTTGGTAAATGGACAGCGACAGATATAAGGTCATCACATTCACTTCAAGCTATTTGGACCGAAAATGGTGACAACAATCGCTCAGCTGATCAGTCAAAAAATATAATGTTTGATTTTTAGGTAAATGTTAATGTTAATTTTTAAAAATTTGGGCTGTTTAAAAGTTAGGTTAAGTTAAGTAAAACCATACATAAAATCATTTTTAGTGCGGTTTTTGCAATTTTTTGCACAGCAGGCTGGCATTGTAACTGTCTTAAGCGGGGAGCACACACTTCTGCACAACGCATAATACGTAAGCATAAGAAAGTTGATTGGTCCATACACATGTGCATAAGGAAATAGACCAATCAGTTTTCTTATGCTTACGCATTATGCGTTGTGCAGAAGTGTGTGCTCCCCGCTTTAAGGTGGAAGCACATAAAATTGCAGGAGCCATGGGCAGAATGCAGAAGCCATATGCGCATGCTCTATGGTGTCTGCAATCTGCCCATGGCTTCTGAATTTTCAATCTACATAAAAATACATAATGCATAGTTTATGTAGATTGGAAATTCAGAAGCCATAGGCAGATTGCAGACAATGCAGACACCATAGCGCATGCGCATATGGCTTCTGCATTCTACCCATGGCTCCTGCAATTTTATGTGCTTCCACCTTTACACCATTTTACACTCTTTTTCAACTGCTGCTTGCACGCACACACAGTGTAATACTTATAGCATGACGCGCACTAATACATACTCACTGGGTCAAAAATGGCGGATATGCCTTCGCTTTGTGGTGTGCGTTGGCAGCATGTGGAGGAGATGCGCCGGGCCTGTATTCCGTTCCTACCTACCGATAACTGTCGGTTCGATAAGCGTCGTTGCGCAGGTTTTTCGTATCGTGTAAAAGCTGCGCCGACACCGTTAAGCCCCTTGCACAATGCCAGGCAACAGGGAATAGAAACAGGAAATGACCAAAAAATCGTTAATTACAACCTAAAAAATTCGAATGCTATGATTGGTTGGCAACAGGCAATAGGCACAGAATTTCCAACGTGACGGAAACTCTGTATCTATTGCCTGTGTCACTGTTTATTCTGTATTTATACATGATTTCTGATTTCTATTCCCTGTTCCTATTGCCTGTTGCCTGGCATTGTGCAAGGGGCTTTAACGGCACTGACGACGAACAGAATATGGCCCCTGGGCATGCGCTAGCAACGCATCCCCTCCACATGCTGCCAACGCACACCAAAGCGAAGGCACATCCGTGTGCTGTCGAACGTCCCGAATGTTTCTGAGTTTAACCGAACGCGGACAATATATATATAAAGATTATCCGTAAAAATTCAAATTTATAATAGATTTATTTTGATTTTCATAGGTCTTCGAAGCTGCTTAGGACACTGAAATTATTAATATTATTTAAATTATAAATAAATGACAATTATGTTCAACAAAAACCAGAATTACGGATACATACATCTTTATATATGAAAAAGACATATCAAGAGACACGGTAGTGTCTCGCGGCAAGTGCAAAGCGGAGCGAGACCGACTGTGACTCTTTTACGCGACGCGACGGGTTGCGAGTACTCGAGATGTTGAGATCTCATAAACGAGTGAACGGATCAAGTTCTAATAGCAAATTCGGGCGCTTGCACTAGTGCACACTGAATGCATACTAAGGCTTGTTTATTATCTATTATATTTAAGGTCGTTCGTTTATATACACATTTTTTTTTTTTTTTTTTTTTTATTCAGATAAAAAAGGACCATGGGGAGAGCCCATATGGTCTTATATATACACATTTAAAAACTTTTTAGCCAATAAAACAATCTGTAATATCTATGGATGCTGTACAAATCATTTTACAGACTAAGAAGTATTTAAGATGATCCGTAAATACAACAATTGATTAAGAACAAGCCTTAGTGCGCACTCAGTGTGCACTAGTGCAAGCGCCCGAATTCGCTATAAGTAGGCTTGATCGATAGCTTGGGGTCTCTATGGGGGGGGGGGGGGGGGTATCTCCTATAACATTTTCCGCTACGTGCCCTACGAGCGGAGATATTGCGACGCAAAGTCGAAATGTGATGAAAATTTTTATTAAGATACTTCTTCTTCTACTAACGCCGACGTCTCTCAATATGACATATATATATCGCGTCCCTTTCACTTTTTCGACACTGGCGGTGCTAGTATCGCCAGTTTCGATATCGCGCGCGCATTATTATCGATCTAGTAGGTAGGTAAATTAGATCGATAGACTTATCGGTCAGGAGGAAGATTTCTATTTAGGTAAATTATTTATCAACCCAGCGAGTAAATCCATTCGAGTCGATATATCGATATATGTACGTACGTGTGCGTACTGCGCTCAGTGCAGTTAGTGCATTCAGCCGGTTCAGCGCGCTGTCAGTTAGTTAATATTATAACCTAGAAATAGTGACGATCGTGATCGTCGCCGCGTGATAGTGAATCGCCGTGTGATAGATAGTGATAGTGAAATATATATTGACGGCAGATACCGAGCTGATACCGAGGAGATCAAGGAGTCTGTACATATTATTATATGTTTACGCAAGTGAGTACATCTGTACCCTGCCGGCACTGGTACGTGTTAAAAACGTCATTATGACGTCACACGTTAACTCGTCACACGTTACGTTACAACGACGTGTGAATTGGTGTTCGAAACGTAAGTGCCACGTTGCTGTGACGTAACTAACAGCCAAATTCTTGGTGACAGAAACGTTGTAGTGACGTGTATTTGCGACTTTATGTGACGAGTTGAGCACCTATTTGCAACCTAAAAATAATCAATCGGTTTTGAGAAATTAAGATTAGTTTTTATTATATGTTAACGGTATATATTTTTATATATTGGACAAAATAAGTGATTATATATTATTTATGTGACAGAAATTTAAACAGACAATATATATTTTATTTTAAATAAAATATAACATCTATTTTATATTTCTTTCACAATAAGTATAATCATTATGTATTTTGTCTATCAATATAAATATATATAATTTACATATATAACACAATAAAAAGTAATCTCAACTTCTCAAAATCAGACGATTGTGTTTTATAATATAAATATAAAGCACCAAGAAAGGAGATAATAAATAAAAATAATGTAAATATATGTTTTTGTTGCTACATTAGCCTTTTATTTTCTCTTTATATCTCTTTCTCACTCAATGTTAATAAATGATATCAAAATACGTAACTCTTAAAATCGTCTAAATTATCAAAAGTATATCAACATATATTGTAACGGCCTGACTTTATCGAACGCGGGCTAGCTTGCGGGATCGGGAGTTCGATGAGAGGCCCAGAGACAGTAGTCAATTTAGTGCACACGTATTAGTTATTTGATTTACTTAGCTCGGGATCCAGGATTACACATTGATCATAGCGCAACGCGGTATATTACAAACGGCAGTGCAGGTGCACTTGCCAAATACCGCAACGCGGTACTGGTGTAACGGACGCTGAATTTACAAAGAATAACGCCACGCGGTATCGGTATAACGGACGCGGAGTTTACAATGTGAAAGACTAACGCCACGCGGTATCGGTATACCGGACGCGGAGTTTACAGAGAATAACGCACCGCGGTATCGGTATATCGGACGCGGAGTTTACAGTATAACGGACGCGGATTTTACAGAGACTCACACAACGCGGTATATTACAAGCGGTAGTGCATGTGCACTCGGGCGGCCGGTATGACGAATGCGGGTTTTGACGCGGTATAGAGAGTAACGGTCGTGCATCGGCACTCAAGTATAATTGAGTATAACTACGAATTTAACAGGAACAGACGCGGGTTTTATCTGGAGCATAACGATTCTAACGCAACGCGGTATGGTACAAACGAGTATGATGCTAAGGGTCGCGATCGGGGCGGGAGCGCGATATGTACAGCGGTGGAGTGTGGAAGTCCCGGGGTTACGGTTGCGAGAACCCTCGCTACGAGGACGAGCACGCTCGACCTCGCGGTGCCGTAGCCGTCGGGAATAAATGCAAAGGATGCTCGGAGACACTCTGAGAACTCTCAGTAGAGGCCCACACTCTGGACCTCGTTTTGCGCGTCGTCCTAGGATCTGGAAGGTAGGCTTCGCCAGGAGCAGCGGAATGCTGTAAGGTAGACGAAGTGCCGTCTCTTGCCGGAGGGCCGGCTTATATACCCCGGCGCGGCGGGTCTGATGGGAGGGAGGCCGGTCGTCAGGCGCGTCGGGTGGGGACACGCGAACGCGCTGTCGCCTTCGGCGTGGCTCGGCCCTTTTCGGAGGCGGCCGTGGCCGCGCGACGAGAAGGCCCCGGTGCTGCGGTTTATCCGCGCACACGGGGTCGGTGGAAGCGTTTAAAAAATGTGGGCGCACCGCGCCCTGTCCTCGCCCGACGGAGGATCGGTCGGGCGGCATCCGGCGGGTGGTAGCCGGGAACGATGCCTTACGTTAGGGGTGCATCGTTACAATATAATAAAATATACGGTTATTATTTTAAAAATAAACAGTCTTTCTCTTAAAAGAATATTATATATTATAAAGAATTGTTATATGTGTGAAAAATATAAGTGTGAAAATAAAAATATATTTTATACACATATATAATGCACATTATGCACGCATTGCACATATAAAAAGTAAATAAAACTAATCTTTGTACTATTTATGAAACCTTTAAAATAGTTTTTATCTTTTTGTAATTATAATGTTTAGTGTGTTCATCATTTGATGAATACTCATCATTCAGTTCATCACTTTCCGAATCATCTGACGATGAGTTTGAACTTAATGGGGGCGTTTCCTCCTTTCGACATTTTTTTTCTTTCCTAAAACAAATAACAAGAGATATCATTACATACAAAGCGCATTGAAAAAAGGATAAAGTTCAGATTGCAGAAGATGCACAAAATATATGCATATATACATATAATAGTCATTAATATAGATACTCTTTTCCATGGGTCTCTGTTAAACTAATTTCTATTTCTATTTCAATTAATGTTATATATGTATATAAGTGTGTGTGTGTGTACATACATACATATACATATATACTTATATACATATATAACATTAATTGAAATAGAAATAAAAATTAGTACAACAGAGACCCACGGAAAAGAGCATGTTGCAATTATATTAATAACTATTTTGATCATAACATAGTCAATTAGAACACTCAAACAATTTGTATATATGTAATAAATTATCACATTAGAAAACTTCCACATTAAAAAAGAAGACATTTTTTATTGACTTTTAAACTTACTCAGATTTTCTTTGTGCTCTTTGTTTTGCATGTTTTAACCATTCTGCAGCAACAGAAGAAATTTGCTCACACGTAATATCTTGATGTCGCATTCGAACAACAACTGAAAATTATAAAGCAAATGTAAATGCTAAAAGAAACAACAGTGAGTACAAATATTTTAGTAAAAAAATTTATTTATTGCTTTTGTATAGATAGATAAAATTCAAATGAATTTCAAAAAATTAAAAAAACTTGGTTAAATATAGCATTATAATACACAGCAACAATAATTAAAATTCGCAAAGTATATACAAATTTTGTGAAATATAGAATTTGAAAATATTCAAAAAGTTAATATAAAATATGTTACATTTTTATTATAACAATTAACTTCATATTTTAATAATAAACTTTTCTTATAAAATATATTTGAGACAATGTCTTTATATCTTTTGTGTCATGAAAACTGAAAATTCTTAAGCATACGAATTCATATTATGTATTAACAAAATATCTGATAAGTGTTGCTACAATACTAGCGTGCATATAGAAAAAATAAAACTAAACAGATCTTTACCATTTTGCAAACTATATAAAATATAACCAAAAATTTTATATAATTTTTATAACATTAATATATATATATATATATATATATATATATATATATATATATATATCTTATATATAAGAGAGAGAGAGAGAGAGAGAGAGAGAGAGAGAGAGAGAGAGAGAGAAAACGTACGTGTCAAAATTTTCGATATCTGCAAATTTTGAAATGCAGCCTTATGTCTTTGTCCTAACCAGCTGTACTTTTGAGCCATTTCATCAGTTATAAGATAATGTAAAATATTGCGGATTGTTTTTTTAATATCAGCACTGGTAACTTGCGTCAGACTTGTTATCTACAAAAAATAGAAATAAAGTAATTTTAATATACATATAGTGTATATTAAAAAATATAGATTTAGTAGATGAAATAATAATATAAAATTTTTACCAAATTTTTTTTGAATGCAGAATTATTCTCGATCATGCTTTCCACTTCTTTAAGGCTAGCTGCAGTTTCTATAGGAAAAACTTCAAGCGTATTGCATTCATCCAAAACAGATTGAACTTTTAAAGATTCACTATTTTTTTCCAAAATATCTAGCCTTTGAATGACTTCTCGAATTAAAGAAGTGAGACCGTTCATAGATATCTTCAAATTTTCCACTATTCTCAAAATTTGATGAATTTCATGATTAATTTCTGAAATAATAATAGTTACGTCAAAACTTGTTTACAAATTGATATTAAATATGAAGAAATGTTACATTTTCTCTTACCGTTATTATTAGAAGACAATAGAGCAGTATCTAGGTTTTTATTTCTAGAGGATAATGATTTGTTATCCATAACTGAAAAACAGTTGTTCGATACATAAGTTTTACCATGCGTGCTAGTTGAGGCAATTGAAGAAGAAAAGTTATCTGATGCACAAGCTTTACTATGCGTGCCAGCTGATGCAATTGAAGAGTTGTTCGATACATAAGTTTTACTATGCGTGCCAGCTGATGTAACTGAAGAAGAGTTGTCCGTTACATCAGTGTTACTATATGTGGCGGCTGAGGCAACTGAAAAAAATTGTTTGATATATATTAGCTACATTATGACTGCGGTCAAAACTGCTACTGCACTACAAAATGTTTCGAAACATTATTCTATTTTTATTCTTCTCAAATGTGAAACAAAAGTATATAAAATAATATTTTGAAGCATTCATTATGCAGTTTTAACAGCAGCCTGTACCAGCAATTGGCACTTCAGGAAGTGATGGTAAATTCGTTTTTTGGGGTTTTATTTTTCTTTTTTTTCCACGACTCTGTTGTTCACTCTGTTGTTCACTATTATCACTAAATTGTATTTTAGCGTTATCTCTCCTCTTTTTCTTTTTTTCATCTGTATTATATGGCGAGTCAATATCGCTTTCATATTCCGCTTTTTTTAATTTAATTTTGGCATTTGAAAATGAACCTGAAAGTTAAAAAAACATTCTATTAGCAATATTTATTTTTGTAAAAAAAATAAAAAAATAAAAAACGAGATTAAAAAGTAGAAAAAAATTTTTTTTAATAGGAAGATTAAAAATAAAAAAGCAGCCAATGATTAATATAAACCTGTTTTATATAAAATTGTTTTTATTGGTTCTAATGACCAATCATCTTTTATAGAACTTCTTGTGTTGGGGTAGTTTGTAATACGCGCGCAGACAGAGTGTAGCGCGTAGGTCGTGCGTAGGTAGCGTGCGCGTAGCAAGCTTGTGATTGGCTATACGTAAGTGGCGTTGCAGTCAGCAGGGGCACGTGACCACTTCTTCTCGGTCGTTGTACAGAAGAAGTTACAGCCCGCTCGAGGACACATTACAGTCCTATACGGCTCGTTTATTAAATACACGTTATTTACTATTACAAGTGCGGGCGGTGTACAGTTATTCTCCTGCCTCCTTCCTCCGCCCACGGGCCTACATTCGGACACATATACAATATCTTGTATAAACGATAGTATCAAAATCTTTATCTGATTTTACTTTCGGCCAGTATGCTAGCATTTCATCTTCGATAACCCACTTATCTGGAATGATCTGGATTCCATCATGAAATTCGATTACATAAAACAATCCGTTGTCTATCGTTAATAATTTTTCCATTATTATAATAAACTGAAAAAAAAACAAATATATAAATCAATATTTTTCAACAAATATAGAAGAAAAATATAATATTACAAAAATGAATATGTAAATCAATATATATATATATATATATATATATATATATATATAACATACCACAAAATTTTTATATTTTTTATACATATTTTTATGTATACTTTATTTTTTAATTTTTATTTATTAGAATGTAATAGAGATATAACAACATTTTTATTTTTTTTCCACGGTACTATGAAACATTTATTTTTAATAGTACCCTTAAGAGGCCATTGCTTCAGACCGGAAAGTTTAGATACAAGGTAAATCCCAACTAGTTGTGATTTGCAAGGGTGAGTATAAAAATCTTCCACGACAGTAAAATATTGTCCTATTATGACTAAAAAATTAGTTATTCTATTAAAGGCAATATTTCTAAGTACAACTATAGTTCCGTCATGGGTCAACAAACAATTGTCTCTTCTATCCTCAGCTATTAAGGTAAAACCGAATCCTACAATTTTGCTATATTGTGGGTCGCCACAATCAGATAAAAGAGGACCATTTTCATGAAGCGATTCTTGCAAAATGGCAAACTTATTTTTTCTTATATTTTTTTTGTTGATATCTATATTATGTATTTCCACATATCGGCGGTGTAATTGAGCTAATATATGTTGTTGATGAGGTTTACGTATGAGACTTTTAATTGTTTGAAGAAAATTTTCAAAACGAAAGACAGAGAAAGAATCAAGTGGTCCATGTTTGCGAACGTCATTTGCTAAATGTAAAAGAGCATGAACATTAAAAGACACATTTTCTTCACCGTATAATATAGTAAACGTTTCATTGAAATTTTTTAATAGTTTATCAGCATAATTAATCATTTCTTCGCTGGCATTTTCCATGCACAAAATCCTCAAAGCTACATGTAAGACTAAAAAATTTAAATATATATCTTCATCTAAAAGTCCTTGCAAAACTATGGGCCCTGTATATAAAAGCAATTGTCTGAATTCAGTTGCCTTGTAATATTTTAAGTCTTCTAAAGATCTCGGTTTACGCGAAAATTCTAAACTTGCAGACATATTCATCGAATTTTCTAATCTATCTGAGATTCTTTTTTTAGTTTGGTGACTAAGTTTGTAATAATTATTTCCAGTTGTCCATAAAGTGAATAACTTTTTAGTAACTCCTAAACAAACAACATGCATATAATCTAGAACTACATCAGAAACAAAATCGATATGTGGAATAAATTGCAAAATATTATTACTGTTTTGAAAGTCAATAACAGTTTTTAAATTAGCATTTGTGCCAGGAAAACATACTCTATTTTTCACATATTTGCCGTGAATAAAACACTTTAAGCAACTGTCATAACCAGTATGGCCTTTAGTAGAGAGTAAAAAAGATTTTGCAGGAGCATCTGCACTTATACACTGTAGTCTCACAGGCAAAAGTTTATTATTTATTTTTAGACCGTTATTAATAAGATAAATAATCTCATTGACAAATTGTTCTAAAAATAAATTTATGTCATTTGGTTTTTTATTTCCACAATAAGCTCCTACCATTATTTCACCTGGTATTCCTGCAACACTTATTAAAATTGGCCAAAGTTGTTGACCTGAAGATTAAATAATGGCAAGCCATCAATATTTAAAGTTAAATTAACATTTTCAATATTATGTTTGATAATACTCGAACTAATTCATTTACAAGTCCTTTATGATAATACTCCCCTGGAGGTACAATTTTAAGTTGAGTAGATTTAGGTGTACCTAAGATGGTACGAATAGCTGAAGGAAATATAGTTCTAAAACATTTATGTTTCCTTATGTCTTTCAATAATGCATCAGCATGCGTCATAGGTATATTTAAAGTTTTACACCATGTAGCCAAATGCGATGGAGTAAAATCATTGTCCACTTCATTTCCAATTGCATCACAAATATTAATGTCATCAACAACGTTATTTGTTATACTGCTATCACTGATATTAAATTCATCTCTTTCATTATTATCATCATTAAGTTCATCTCTTTCATTATATTATCATCATTAAGTTCATCTCTTTCATTATTATCATCTATGATTTTCATATTATGAAATGTGTTATTGTTGTTTTCACATTTTTCACAAGTTTCCATTGCTTCTATCACTTTCATTATTGTCTTTTTGAATTTTGACCTCTCTTAGCTCTTTCCATAGGATACTGATAATTTTCTAGTTTCCTCATACGGGCAGCGGAAAATATTTTTTTGAAAGTTCGCCTCACCAATTTTCTGCTTCTCACAGTTTGTGACATTATGGGACTAGAAACATTGTATAATAACAATAATTATATAATATTCTATTTGTTATTTTTCCAATAAATATCTTATATGAGCACTACACGTGCAAAATATTTTGACTGCATGCTTGTACAAACAAATAAAATTCATGTAAATATAATTTCACATTCTACCCCTTTTACAGTTATTAAGCATGTTAATTTAGATCAATATATATGTATAATAATGTGTATATGTAAAAGTATTTCATAGGGCCTACGCACAAGGATTGTCGTAACCGTTTACGACTCTGTCGTAAAAGTCATACGCCGGTGTCGGAAGTCAACGCACAAGGATTGACGTTAGCGTATGTCGTCTCCGTCGCGTATACGACGCGATGGAATACGACATACGCTATACGTCCATCCTTGTGCGTTGACTTCCGACACCGGCGTATGACTTGTGCTCTGGCCCATAGTATCAACAAACTTAAAAAAAGTAAAAATAAATATTTTTTTAACAATTTCTAGGTTAGGTTAGATTAAATTATGTATGAGGACACTTGCCAAAAGATTTAAAGAATAATAAAGCAAGAAAAAAAATATAATGCGTGAAAAAATAAAAAGTATAACTATAAAAGCATAGAAACAGTTACTTACATGTTTGGTGTGTGCATCTTGCACACTTACTATTCTTCTTCTTCTTCTTCTATTAAATTGGCTCCTGCCGCTTTTCAGCGGACAATACGGCCAGTATTTGCCACTGTTTGTTTAACAAAGTCTGGAATACGTTAGCGTGACAAAGTCTAAGTTGAAATCACTGAAAGTCTGAGTGCACACTTACTATCAATAATGGATTCTGCACACAAAATGCTGAACGTTTGGCACGCGACAAGAAGCGAACCCAATATAGCCAATCAACGCGCACGCGCGCGTGTGGCTTTTTAAGAGGCCTGTTTGTTTTCGCTGCACTTCTGAACTAGTGCAACATTCTAACTTATTGCACTAGTTCAGAAGTGCAGCGAAAACGAACAGACCTAATATAAATTCTTTTGTACGTCGCGGCAACGTGTAAAAGACGTAACTTATTTTTTGCGACTTTGTGACCAATATAGCACGTTTCTTTACGTCTAGTGCCGGCAGGGTAGTAACTTACAGTAATAATTCATATTTATTAAGATACGTCGTCGTCTCTCAATCAGAGAAACGTAACTTTTACTACTTTCAACGGTGGCTCTTGATTTCCGTTCATAGTTACTAAAAATCTCCCGTTTACGCGAAGGAATTATCGTATCGTTCGTAATTAATATTAACCTTTGTTGTGCACTCTGGGGTAGAAAATACCCCAGCGTATTTTCAAACGCGTTTTTCTAATACGTACAATGCGAATCGGGACCTGTGCTGCCATCTACCTATAGTCTAGGAATAACACTTCAAGATCCTATACATAGTTTTGCCCGCCGGCTTTAGTCTGCTCTTGGCAGTGATGAAGAAGTTGACGTTCCGAAATTCTGGATATACTTTTTTCAACTCCGCTATAAACTAATATTTTCCTTGAAAGTGTAGTATTTCAAGAAAGTAATCCCGCAAAAATTATTAAAAAATATTAAAATTGAATTTTTTATGCATTTTTTAGTGAAAAGTCCATTTTTCGGTTGTTTTAGTTAACATATCATTTATAATCTTTTATGTTGCAAAATATTAATGAAACCTATTAGACCTTATTTTGGAAGCTTTGAACAATAGCCAGCAATTTTGTTTGAGTCAAAATAACGAATTGTACGTCTGTAATAAACGTTTTAAGTGACTGGGGTATGATATACCCCCTGTGCATAATACGTAAATTTGAAGAGGTGTGCACAACAAAGGTTAAAAGTTACTACAGAAGAGTAACGTTCACGTATATAATGTTCTGCGCATAAATTAAATTTCACATGCAGGTAATTTTATCTATCAGCTTCTTCAGAGATGTTTAGAAGTTCTGAGGCGTGAATTCAGCGAGCTTAAAACAGTAATGGCAGATTAGTTAATGTATGTCAAGGAGGATCTTTCTTATATTACCGCACCATTATACGTTTTACGATTTTATTGTATAAGGTAAAGATACTAAAGATACTAAACTAAATGATAAAACTTATGAAGCAATATCACAATGTTGGCATGTTATTTTAATGTATGAAATATATTGCGATTAGGCACGAGGAAAGAGCGAGCCTCTGTTTATTCACATTTGATGTTCACGATGATATTCGTGTTATGTACAGAAGGCGTCAATAATGCCTTCCCAGCTAAAATGCTACACACAACGCATCTTCTAGCTATTCGTGCATCAAGACTGTTAGTTCTTAGAGAACCGGCAATGTCTCGGAGAGCTTCAGTGTTAACTCAGTGCGGAAGAAAGGCTATCAAGCACGATTACCACGTGGAAATCATGGTTCATAACCTTCCATCGTCTGGAAATATAAGGAGAGGTAAGAAATACATATTAATATATATAATATGTTTGCAATAAATACATTTTATATATTTTAAATAAATATATTTGCAGATTAGCGGAAGTCGGCAAACTGGAAACGTCAAAGTTACAGAGGAAATACAAGGGACAGGTATTTATAGTTATTTATAATTATACAGATAAATATATCATCAATAAGTCAACGAATCTACGCTCGTCAGAAGCAAAAGCTAATCATATATTTCGGCCTATATTGCGAGCGATTTTTAGGTGTTAATAAAGAAATTTAAATTAACGTGAAAATCAATTTAATCATTAATGCCAACGTTTCAACCTACTTGGTCTTCTTCAGGGCAGATGTTGTTACATTAATAAAAATAAAAATAAAAAGTCTATTAGAGCTCACATAAGAACAATATACAATTTCAATAGTCATTGTCGGTGGTACGACACGTAAACAAAGTCAAATATCAAACTAACGCTGTCATTCGGTGCGCAATGTTCCATTACCCATTATATTAAAACGCATAACGCCGAAAATCCGTTGTTTTCCCTATAACAGCAGTCCTCTGCAGGGATGAATTACATCTTTGCAGTGGTCCTTTGTGAAGATGAGATGCTTCTAGTATTGGTTGTGTACATTGACAGAGTTCATCATTAATTAAATCAGTCCGGTTCTTGCTCGCGCGATCATGCTTAGTGACAACTATTTAACAATTGAAAATAGTTAGATTCTAGTCTTATATTAATCCGACGCCAATACACTTACATAAGTGGTCGCGCTAACAATTCCCGTATTCTGTCGATCCTGTCTGCGGTTACAGTGTGTTCGTACCGAGGATCTACTGTTACTGCGAGAGAGGAATATAATCGATTGTCGAGATCGCACAGTCACTGTTTATTTTTGTATATAGATAGTTCACTTAGAATGTCAAAGTAGGCCTCGTCCAATAATTCGGTATCTTGTTCAAATTGATGCCATTGGTTTGTTCTTTAATATGGATCATCTCAGAAATGATTCTTTTGTGATAATTGCCCTCGTAATCTAAAATTAGTGTTTCGTCCCAATTAAACGAATGATTTCGAGAGGTGATGTGTTGCGATACAACCGAATGCTTGACGAGTCCAAAGTGACATTATATTTATGCTCCCTCATGTCTAGTATTTAATTTTCTTTTGGTCTGCCCCACGTATGATGCATCACAATTGTTACAGCATATTTTATAGACTACATTATTGTTATTAGAATGGAGATTCCTGTCTTTTTGGACCCTAATTATATTATTAAGTTTTAATAATCTGTAACCTATGAACAGATTCGTTTATCAACAGCTGCTGCAACAATCTCAGACGCTGATTTTAAGTATGGGAGGGCGATAAATCGCTTTCTTTCCCCCTCTGTATCGTCGCTGTCATCCATACCACTCTCACCCGCGGGTTTTCTTTTAGTGAATTGTAGCTTTTTAATTCTCAGATTAATTTGTCTAAATATTAAGTCTATTGGGTATCCATTTTCTAATAAGATATTAACTATAAATGATAGATTTTTACTGAAAAACCGTGGATGAGATAACAGTATGTCTCTGTCCACGAAACTGTAAATCGTTCCTAATTTTTGTTGTGTAGGATGACTTGAGAAGAAGGACAAGCACCTTCCTGAGAAGGTTTTTTTGTGAAACCAATCTGTAATGATCTTATTGTTATTAACAATTAATTTCAAATCCAAGAAGCTGAGTGATCTGTTATCTTCAAATTCTATCGTGAATTTTAGTCTTTCGTGGTATTCGTTGAATTTATCTAATATTTCAGGGATGCTTGTCCTTTTGCTGCTAGTACAATGTCATCTACGTAACGGTGGTAAAACTGGATTCGGAAGTTAAGCGAATTAAGCACCTCTCCTCCAGATCCTGCATGACTATGTCTGCTATGTCAGGAGATAAGGGGGAGCCCATCGGAGAGCAAAAATCTGTTTGTATATGGTGTTGTTAAAGGTAAAGAAGGTGGAGGTAAGAATGAATTCTATGGTTGATATAAATTCTTTACGTGGAAGGTTGGTTTTCCTTTTAATTTGCCTCCATCTTCTCTTTATGCCTTCAATTACCAAATCTGAGGGAACATTTGTGAATAACGATACAACGTCTAACGATATCAGCGTCTCAGTATCATCTAATGTAATTCCGAGAGATCATTGCACAACTCAAAACTATTATTCACATGGCTTTTGGCCTTAGAGAGGCTTTCAGAAAGGATTTTTTGTAAATAGGATGCCAATGGGTAAAGGGCTGTATTGACGGATGATACCATAATCTTCAATGGATTGCCTTCTTTGTGGATTTTTGGGAGTCCGTAAGCTTTGGGAAGAGAGGAATCACTCGAATGTAAAGACCAATATACTTTTTTTGAGATGTACTCTTTTTTGAGCCAATCTTTTAGTCTATCGTTTAGATCCCTTTCTATTTTTACAGCGGGATTCTTTTTTACGACCGAGTATGTGTTTTTGTCGTTGAGCATAGATTCCATTTTTTGAATGTACTCATCTCTATCCAAAGCTACCGTAACGTTTCCCTTGTCCGCCCTGATAAAAATAACATTCGGATTTGTTTTTTGAAAATGGATTGATGATTTATATGAAGCGATTAAATTGTGTTCGATAGGGCTATTGTGTATTACTTTATTATTTAAGATTTTAGAAAACTGCGGGATTGCTACATTACGTATTTTAACCTGGTTCTCAATGATGTGCCTCCTGTAATTGCACTCCAAGTCTTTAATGAATTCATGGATCGATTTTTTTATATTAACCGAAAATGGAAGGCTGAATTTCTCTCCTAGTTGTAATAATGAAGACACATCTTTGGGAATCTCAGTCTTCGAAAGATTAATGAACCCATTATTGTTGATAGCTCCAAAATTATAATTGTTGGTCTTCTGTAGGAACTGAAACGGATCAACGAAAACATTCAAATCCATTGGTGAAGAGGAAGTTCCGAACTTTATGGAATTAATTTTATCTTTGTGCTCATTTTTCACTGAAAATTCTATTGTTTAATAGTGTTGAAAAATTTAATTCTGTGGCGTTCTGAGAGCCACTCAAATTTCTTTTGTGTTCCTTCTCCATTTTGAGATAGAAGTTACGGAATGTAATCGTATGTTGTGAAATGATTTTATTCCATATGGTAGGGTAAGGAGTTAGAAAGGGAGTGTGAGAGGGATGTAAGTTTTCTACGTAAGGCGTCATCCTTTCTGTGGAGGTAAACATTTCTATTCTTAAGAAATCAGTTTGGAGTTTGTG
>JASTWL010001438.1:0-38304 GCA_035220575.1 Temnothorax rugatulus | reverse complement strand
AACGCTTCTAATCCGACCTCCAATGGTCTGTCCATGAACGATCATCTCATGGTTGGCCGCAAGTTGCAACCTGAGTTATCATTCATTATCTTGCGATGGCGGCAATATCGATTTGTCTTCACCGCCGACATCGCCAAGATGTATCGTCAAATTCTCGTCCACCCCTGCGACGTGAAATATCAGCGAATCTTATGGCGACCCACTCCGACCTCGCCATTAATAGCTTATCTTTTACTAACCGTCACGTACGGTAACGCAAACGCGCCGAATGCCGCCCTCCGTGTGGTCGAACAAGTCGCCAAAGACGAAGGCGCGGAATTCCCGTTAGCTGTTCCGGTTTTGCAGCTGCACACATTCGTCGACGACTGTGTGTTCGGTGCAGACGATATACCTCTCGCGCTTCAAACGCGAGATCAATTAATCTCTCTCTTGAAAAGAGCAGGATTTCATCTTCGCAAATGGGCGAGTAACAATCCTGTCTTACTAGAAGACATCGATCCTCACGATCATGGCCTTGCTTCAGCAATAACGCTCGAATCTGATGAACGTCTCAAAGTGCTCGGTCTCAAGTGGGATCCACACAAAGACGTCTTTCAATTCGACGTCAAACTTGTAGAGTCGGTTCCCGACACGAAAAGATCAATTCTTTCGACCATCGCTCGAATTTTCGACCCTCTCGGCTGGATGGCTCCCGTGGTCATCACCGCGAAAATTCTTATGCAGCAGCTCTGGCTGCTTCGCTGTGAATGGGACGACGTCATCCCTCACGATCTCCTCCGAAAATGGAGAGATTATTACCTTCAATTGCCGCTATTGAAACGAATCTCGATTCCGCGTTGGACGGGTTACGGATCCGATACGCTCTGCGCTGAAATTCATGGGTTTGCCGATGCGTCTGCCTCCGCATACGGAGCGGTTATTTATCTACGAGTTACGCACATCGACGGAACAGTCGAAGTCACGATGCTCATGTCAAAATCGAAAGTAGCGCCGCTCAAACCCATGAGTATTCCTCGATTAGAGCTGAGCGCCGCGGTCCTTCTCGCGCGCGCAATCGACGCGATCCGATCTGCTCTCACAATCGCGATCAAATCGTACCACTGTTGGACCGATTCGAAGGTCACGGAAGCCTGGCTATCGCAGCCTCCTTCCCGATGGCCAACTTTCGTCGCAAATCGGGTCCACGAGGTACAAACCCTTTTGCCAAACGTCGAGTGGCATCACGTGCCCTCACAACAAAATCCGGCCGATCTCGTGTCGCGAGGCGTGCCCCCGGAAAATCTTATAAGTCAACCCTTGTGGTGGACAGGGCCTGACTGGCTCAAACTTTCGTCCGATCAATGGCCATCTAGGCCTCAATCAGATTCGCAGGAAACACCGCCGGAAGAGCGAGTTCGCGCTCCCGTGCACCTCATGCAATTTCGCGATCGATGGGATCTCGGCGAGAGATTCTCGTCGTGGAGCAAGCTGGTGCGAGTCACCGCTTACGTCATGCGATTTGTTCGGTGCGCTCGCGAAAGCGGTCGCCTCAAGGTAAATGCGCCGTACCAAACCGAGCCGGAACCGCTCAGTCCGGACGAAATTAATTTCGCGCGCATCTTTTGGCTGAGGAACATTCAACGTCAGCTGTTCCCCGTCGAATACGCTCAGCTAGAGAGCGCACAGCGCATCTCGAAACGCAGTACGTTACTGCCGTTAAACCCGTTTCTCGACGAGCACGGGCTCATTCGCGTTGGCGGTCGACTCCGCCATTCAACGTTTCCGCACGACAAAAAGCACCCGGTTGTGCTCGCTGCCCATCCGGCCGTTGCCGCGTTAATACGCGACACACATTTACGCGCCTTCCACGCTGGGCCGCAATACACGCTGCACCGCCTGCGTGAAACGTATTGGATATTACGCGCGCGTCAAACAATCCGCACGATTCTGCATCAATGTGTCAGATGCGCTCGGGAAAACGCCAAGATCGCAAGCGAGTTGATGGGCGACCTGCCCGCGTGTCGCGTTACGTCGACGTCACGCGCATTCCTACATTGCGGGGTGGATTATGCCGGACCGATACAGGTCAGATCCACACCCGGTCGAGGATACAAATCGAGAAAGGCATACATTGCCGTTTTTGTGTGCATGGCAGTCAAAGCCACGCACCTAGAGTTAGTTAGCGACTGTACGACTTCCGCGTTCGTCGCTGCATTCGATCGGTTTTGTGCGCGTCGCGGCGTTCCCAGTGATATGTACTCGGACAACGCGACGACCTTTCACGGCGCTCATCGCGAAATATCCGCCGCGTGGAAGAGAGCCGTACGCGATCCGAACTTTCAGAATCAAACCGCGACTCAAGGCGTTCGTTGGAACTTCATTCCTCCGTCCGCGCCGCATTTCGGCGGACTATGGGAAGCGTGCGTTCGCAGCGTAAAATTTCACATGAAACGCGTCATCAGAGCACACACGCTGACATTCGAGGAGCTGACCACGCTCTTATGTAAAATCGAAGCGTGTCTAAACTCGCGACCGCTCGCTCAGATGTCCGACAATGTAGATGATTACTGTGCAATGACACCGAGTCATTTTCTTATCGGTACCGCTCTTACAAGCGCTCCCACGCCTTCCTTGCTCGACGAAAAGGAAACGCGTCTCACTCGATGGCAGCTAATTCAACAAATGCGCGATAGCTTTTGGAAGCTGTGGTCAAATGACTATCTGCATACATTGCAGCAACGCCCCAAGTGGCGTGAGGTTCAAAAGCTTGCTCGAGTCGGACGCTTAGTACTTCTGCGAAACTCACTGGCTCCTCCGAACAAGTGGGAGTTGGGCAGAATCATAGAGTGTCACCCTGGCGAGGATGGACTTACACGCGTCGTTACAGTCAGAACGGCCAAATCCACGTACAAACGCGCGATCGTTAAGTTATCATTTCTCCCGGTTGATGTAAATACCGATCGTAGTGATCCAGAGTGACATTCCGTGATAGCTGCGAAGCATCGTGCGCTCAATCGCACCGTATCTATGTATATACTGTAAATAATTCTGTACATTGTAAATTCTAGTTCAAGTTGTTAATTTTTAAGTTTGTTTCAGCACTCGCAGTGCTCCGCATGGCGGGCGGCGCGAGATCCACATTCGTCACGGCGGGCGGCTCCTGTCTTTATTGCGAATCGGCGGTATTCGCGGCGGGCGGTATGTTCAGGATTTTCACCGCGATCGATCACCGCGATCGATACCGCTGCCGCCATCCCTGAGCCGCCCCCTGAACGAGGCGACTTCGCGCCGCTCCCCCGCGTCACCCTTGACCGCGCAGTCTCTCGCGTCGCGTTATCGATCCGGACATGCGAGGATCCCGTGATCCTGCGAAACGCGCCTATTGGCCGTTTCAATTGTCGCGTCACGGAATGCTCCGGAAACGGGCCCGCGAGAGCTCCGGCTCCTTTAGTAGAAGATAATCGAGCGGTTCAAGCGGTCGTTCCAGCCGACTTGCACCCGTACGCACAGATCTCTACTCCGATTCACGCGGTCTCGCCGTCGTGCATTCGTCAATCTCGCAAGTGGCGGTTCACGCGGACTTACGCCCCGTTGTGCATCCGCGCTGCAGTTACAGTGCCGTCAGTGCACTCAGCCAAGTGTCGCGCAGACACTCGCAACCGCGCCATTCGCGCTCTCGATCCGCTCTCACAGTGCGGTGACGAACTTAACGCCTCTGAGCGTCTGCATTCTCACCCTCGCTGACAGCGAGAGGTGCATTCATACTCTACTCCACGCCGCGCCTCGTTCTGTAAAGGCCCTCGGCGAAACTGTACATTACAAATAAAGTGCCGTGTTATATTTGACGTGAAACGAGCAATGTCCGTTCATTTTCCGCACTCCGGATCCCTGTCGGGGTCGACTCGGCCTCTCTTACGCCAATTGGCGAAGCCGGAGTTACGCCCGGCAACCAAATTCGCCAACAATTGTCAACATGTAAAGCCAAAAATATTACAATAAATATAAACAATTATGCTAATCTGACAATTAAAATACCACCAAATAACGAATAATTTTTCAATCTTATTCTTTTATTCTTTCATTCTTTTATTATCGATGTACGATCTCAATGTTAATTGTGGCAGATTAGTATCACCACAATATTCTTAGTTAATATAATTACATTTTCTTATTTATAAGTATTATTTATCATATATAATCTAGATTTAATACCTGCGTTTTTTCAGTGCAATAAAATTCATTTAATAGTCTATTTTTTATTTCTACTTCTAAAAATGCATATATTAAAAACAATGACATTCTTTATAACAGATGTGTGATTGTAAAATGTTATTGTTTTTAGTTTATAATTTCACACGGATAATTTATAATTTCTATAAGTATTCAATAAATTGTTTTATTTTAATACGATAACTATAATTTCCTTGTATACATTTCCTTATAAACATTTTTATATCACACGTGCGTGAAAAGTGGCTCATTCCGTGCGCGCCATCTATGCGCAAAATAGCCAATTGCATACACGATAAATTTCTCACTATATTGCCCACTTATATATTAATCATGACCGATACTAAATATATTTCTCATCTATTTGCTCCTGTAATAAACGTTGCTTTTATCATAGGCGGGGGGAGGGGCTCCGCCCCTCCCCCCCCCGCCCTCCTCCTCGCCTGCGCTCAGACTCGGAGGGGCTTTGCCCCCCCCGAACCCTCCCGTGTGTCATTTCTCCCAACTCTGGGGGGCTTCGCCCCCCCTCGTCCCCCACAAGTCCTTCCTTTAGGGCTCGGGGGGGCTTCGCCCCCCCCTCGCCCCTCGCAAATCCGCTCGTGCGCCCACCCGCACTCGTCTAATATACGCACATTTCCACTCCCTTAACCCCCATCCCTACATGCACTTGTAATACAAAATAGTATGTGTTACACGTACGGAAGTTGGTTATTGGTCACGAGCGCGGGTAGGCGCCGAAGGCTCGTGCGCCTACCCGCGCTCGTGACCAATAGCCAACTTTCCGCACTTGTAACACAATATACTAGATATATATACACATTCACCTTTCTTCATTATAACACTCCGACGATGGCCAGATCCATCCCAATAACTGAATAACATAAAAGAGAATTATACAAAGTTATTTTTAATGATAAATACCTAAGAAAAACTTTTCCGGGATGTGATTCCTCGATTTCAACAGAAGCATCGTACATAACACGAATATCATCGTGAACGTCATTCAAAGAATTGCACGTGTCGAAAAATCCAGTGCCCAATCTAACAAACCCGATTATTTATCTTCTCATTTCTCACAAAAATTGAAGGAGAATGCTAAATTTATCTTTAAAAATAGGCAAAATTCAAGCAGCTGTAACTTTGTTAAAAATAAACAAAAAAATTTTTTAGTTTCTGTGAGTTTGATAATTTTTACATATAAAAAACTACAAGCTGGACGAAATAGAAAATTTTTTCTTTCACTTTGTGGGCCTGTCACGTGCACAAAAAAAATCTGCGAAAATTTTCGACTTCCTAACATGAAAGCTTGAAGTTTTCCTTGTAAAATCTTTTTTTAAAACTGTTTCTACGATATTTTGTTACTAAGTTATTGTGGATGGAATAAGAAATGAGCATATTGACTTTGATTCCTCATAACTCTCTGAAAAATCATCGTATCGTAATTAAAGAACAACTTCTTAAAGCTGAAACTTTGCTCTATTGAACGGTATAATTGCTAAATTTTTTTAAATAACATGTAGACATGATACAAATGGATTAAAATAATGTAAAAATTAGCGATTTTTTTCTTTTTCATTTTGACACAGAAAACAATTGTGCAGAACAACAACACAAAATTCTTTATATTTTTTTGTACTTTTAAGTACCTCGCATTTAAAAAAAAATTGCTAAATAGCTAGGAGATTTTTTTCATGGTGGCCTCTATGGTTTTATGGAGCAAAACGTACAAAAGATTGTAAAATTGCTTAAGGAGGATACACAAAATAGGGGAGCGAATAAATCTTACGTATTCTTACGTATTTTGAGTCGTAGAATCCGAAAATGGCCATAAAAATTACGTCTATAGCAGAGAAAACATGGAAAATAAAGGAAAATGCGGAAAAACATGATATTGTTTAAACTGCCAGACGTAATTTTTTTACATTGCGATACGATAATTTTTTAAGAGAGTTATGAGCAATCAAAGTCAAAATGCTCATTCCTTATGCAATCCACGATAACTCAGCAACAAAAAATCGTAGAAACATTTTTAAAAAAAGATTTTGTAAGGAAAACTTCAAGCTTTCACGTTACAAAGTCGAAAATTTTCGCAGATTTTTTTGTGCACGTGACAGGCCCACAAAGTGAGAGAAAAATTTTCTATTTTGTCCAGTTCATAGTTTTCTATATGTAAAAATTATCAAACTCACAGAAACTAAAAAATAATAGTAACCTTTCGAAAGTAGATATTTAAAGCTTTAAAATCCTTTTTTTAAATTTAAAATTCGTTTATTTTTAACAAATTATTGTAATACAGGAATAAAGATGTTTGTAAATAGCCTAATCTCCGTTACATGTGCATGTGTTTAGTAAAGAAAATTTATTTTTATATGTACAGATCCTTGTTGTTGAACATACAGAAGTGTTATGTTTACATTACTTAGACATACTATCACCTAAGGATATACCATACTAGTACATGTTTATAACATATTACGCTGAGTTGTATTTGTATTTTATGTCGCAAAATATATGTGTTATAAACATGTACTGTTTAATGCTTATATGATCCCTAATACTACAAAAAGAAATGATATCACAACAAAATTACCTTTTAAAAAAAAAGGTGTAACGGCCTATCTTTTTGATCGAACGCGGACTAGCTCGCCGGATCAGGAGTTCGATAGAAGGCCCAGAGACAATAATCCGGTCTTACCACACACTTGAGAGTTTATTCAATGTGGTATAGACAACAACGCGGTATATACAGAGAACGGTAGTGCGGGTGCACTCGGCGCGGCATTTACAATCGGAGGATAGTGCCGGGGCACTCGGTGCGGGTGTATTACAGATACGGTGACGGGACGCTAAACCATTACGTGTGCTTTGCAATTGAAATTACGGTGACGGAACGCGGTATATTACAACGGCAGGTAGTGCATGTGCACTCGGCGCGGTGGTACGGAACGGACGCGGTATTACAAACGGAGCGCGGTATGTACAATCGGGAGGCAGTGCGTATGCACTCGGCGCGGTATTATAAACGGAACGCGGGATGAACAAGTATGTACAATCGGGAGATAGTGCCTGTGCACTCGGCGCGGTCTTATAAACGCGATAAGAAGGTGGAATCCTGGGGCGTGCTGACAACGAGAGCCCTCGTTGCAAGGCCGAGCGTGCTCGACCCCGTGTGACCGTGCCGTCAGGAGGAAGAGAGGAGGTCGGGGACACCCGAGAGCACTCGGTCGAGACTCAGAGCTCTGAACCTCGTTTGGTGTGTCGCCCTAGGAATCGGTCGGCTTCGTCGGGAGCAGCGGAATGCTGGAGCGGAGACGAAGTCGCCGTCTCTCGCCGGAGCGCCGGCTTATATATGCCGGCTCGGCGGGTCCGGTGGGAGAGAGGCCGGTCTTCAGGTGAGTCGCGCGGGGGTACGCTTAGGCGTACTCGCCTTCGGCGCGGATCGGCTCCCTCCGGCGCTTGTCGGCGCCGCGCGGGGAAGGCATCGGTGCCGTGTTTTAGACAAATCGGTCCGGCGGCATCCGGCGGGTGATGATCAGGAACGATGCCTTGACAGGGCACATCGTTACAAAGGTAAAAAAAAGGCGTCAAGTCACACTCGTTCGAAGAAAGTGGTTATCTCAAAAAAACCGATAAGGTATCTTTGTACCTAAAAAAAACTGATGTGGTATGTTTGTATCTCATTTCCCTCCAGGGGGTGGGGGGACTCCTCCCAGGCCTCTTCGGGGCCCGGGGGAGCCCTCCACTACGGGTTTTGCGAACCCGAAGTGCCCGAGCACACCAGTACCGTAATCCACGGCGATTGCGGGGACTGCCGTGGACCGGGGAGTCCTTGTTAGGACTCGCGAGGGAGGCGCCCTCTATAAAAAGTTTGCTCGGACCGGACGGTGCCGTAAGGGAAGAGCCTATGCTCTCCCAACCGTCCTGAGGGAAGGAAAACCCTGTGTTCGATGTGGTGGAGTCGCAAATAGGGTCAGGAGGAGCGGTTATTCAACTAGACTCATTTAGGTAAAATCAACAATATATTCTGTAAAATCGACGTGTACATTGACTTTGTGTTCTCTTAGGCGGCGCCTAATGCGCCTATTCAAATTATGCACGGCCTTATAAGGCTAGTTTGCGGATGGCTTTAAGTGTGAGGGGCTTAAATGGCTCTTCGCTCTTGTCCCGCTTCGAGCCCGGTGTGAGCGGAGGCTTATCGGTAGGCTGATTCGGCGGGTCCACTGGTGACCATGGGGCCACAGTTTTGGCGCCGTTAGCCCTTGCTCCCTATATCGTCGGGAGATGGAGCACTGGAGGCCGAGATTGTCGAGAATCTCGCTCGGCGAGTGGCACTCCCGCAGGTCTCGTGAGGCGTATCTCCGGGAGCTCCAGCAGGATGAGCTTCCAAGGGAGCAACGTAATGCCCGGGTCCCTTCTGGGCTTGAGTCGCTCCTGGAGCTCAGGTGTGATAAGAGCGGGCGTCTCGAAGGGCCCTGGTCGCTCCTTGTGCCGCTCCTGCGGCTTCGGTCGGAGTGGAAGGGATACGAGAATAGGCCCTGGCCTCTTCACGTGCCACTTTCGTGGCACTGGCTGGCGTGGAAGGGGGCGGGCCTTCCTCCTCCTCTGTTCCCGGGTCCTCGTCCTGCACCGTCGTCTCCTCTGGTTGGTCGGAGTGGAGTGGCACGTGAAGAGGCCAGGGCCTATTATCGTATCCCTTCCACTCCGACCGAAGCCGCAGGAGCGGCACAAGGAGCGACCAGGGCCCTTCGAGACGCCCGCTCTTATCACACCTGAGCTCCAGGAGCGACTCAAGCCCAAAAGGGACCCGGGCATTACGTTGCTCCCTTGGAAGCTCATCCTGCTGGAGCTCCCGGAGATACGCCTCACGAGACCTGCGGGAGTGCCACTCGCCGAGCGAGATTTTCGGCAATCTCGGCCTCCAGTGCTCCATTTCCCGACGATACAGGGAGCAAGGGCTAACGGCGCCAAAACTGTGGCCCCATGGTCACCAGTGGACCCGCCGAATCAGCCTACCGATAAGCCTCCGCTCACACCGGGCTCGAAACGGGACAAGAGCGAAGAGCCATTTAAGCCCCTCACACTTAAAGCCATCTGCAAACTAGCCTTATAAGGCCGTGCATAATTTGAATAGGCGCATTAGGCGCCGCCTAAGAGAACACAAAGTCAATGTACACGTCGATTTTACAGAATATATTGTTGATTTTACCTAAATGAATCTAGTTGAATAACCGCCCCTCCTGATCATATTTGCGACTCCACTACATCGAACACCCTGATAGAAAACCGGGGGACCGGCTGCCCTACTTAGGAGCCCGGGTCTGGCCTTGGCCACCCGGACTCCAACGGTAGGGGTTGGCGGCCCTGTCTTCAATCGCCCGGTCGGCCGGGACCGTTAGGGAGAAGTTTCTACTTCTCCCGCCGGCCACGGGGGGGTCTCGAATCGCTTGACCATTGCACGCCGGTGCCCCGGCAGGTCGGGGGATTCGGGCCCGTCTTGGGGGGAAGGCTCCCCCTTACGCATTGCACGCCGGTGCTCTGGCAGGGTAAGGGGATAGGCCTTTGGGGTTCTGGGGCTTGGGGGAGGGTTTTTCTCCCCGTTCCCGAGGCGGGCAGGGAAGCTGTCTCGCCAAGGGGACGGGAGGGGCCACCCCAATGCTTCCCTGATGCCGGTGCTCCGGTGGGAAGCGGGGTGGTCAATCCTCTTTCGGGCTGCCCCGGTACGTAGTGCCGGGGCAACCGGAGGAGAGGCCCACATTGGTGGCTTGCACACCAGGGTCGTGGACCCACGGTGCCGCCGGTGTGGAGGGTCGTCCCGGGCCGCTCGAACGTGTTTCGAGGTCGGGGCCGGGGCGACCTGGGTGGGAGACCCGTCGGGCCGCTCGGACGTATTCCGAGGTCGGGGCCGGCGGGTCTAGCCGCCGGACGTAAGGGCCGTCGGCGTGTATAGTTGCCCACTGGTGGCGTTGGCGGTGGGGGCTTTGTTTGCCCCTTCCTCTCGCGGGCGGCGGGGGCCGGGATCGAGCTCTGCTCGGCCGGGGCTGGGATCGAGCCTTGGCTCGACCGGCTTCTCCCGTCGTGCGCGTCGGGGGGGAGTCTCCTCCGTCGGCGTCGATCGGGGGCGGTGCTTCAGGGGTCGGGGGCGGTCGCCGGAGCATCTGGCGGGCGCTCTCGATACGGACATAGCAAACCCGGGGATACCCGAGCTCGGGCAGGCTGGGCTCGTGAGGCAAGGAAGCCAACCAGCCTAGGGGAAGGTCACCCCAAAATAAAACCACCCTAGCGTGAGGGCAATCAGCAACTATGGAAAGGTCCCCTTTGGATCAAAACTCCCTGGGCACGAAACCCAGGGGCCGGCAGGTTGGGAGTACCGTCCCGGCTCCCCACAGGTCGTCATCCTGTGACGGGCTACCTAGTGGGTCTTCTGTGAGCCCAATAGGTAAACATACTATCGCAGACAAAAATAAGGGAGGGAAGTCGAGCACTTCGAGGAGCTCCACGAAGAAACTCGTGGGCCCTGCGAGTACGAATGGGAAAACTCTCAGGTCATCTCAGCCCCCGCCGGAGAAGACCAGATCCCCAGTCGTCTCCCTAATCAGACTGAAACAGGAAGATGATAAGGTTATGAAGAATGCTTCAGACTTCCTTGAGAGAACCTCGCGCATTGAATATGATTCCGTTAAAGCGGACGAACCCAACATGGAGGATTTGAAAACGGACAAATCTGTAATAGAGATCGAGATGGACAGGGATGATACGTCCTCCCGTTCCTCCCCCATCACTGCCTATTCAAAAATCCTCACTCTCAGAGTCCGGGGACGTCCGGTGACAACCGGAGAGTACGCAGTGAAAAAGGCGGAGTTAGCTGAAAAGACACGGATTAGGGAGGAACAGAGAATTAAAGCTCTGGAGGACCCCTCGATCCCGGCTGATTTAAGCAAGGCCAGGAAGATTAGGGAGAAAGTATTGCTCAAGGAGTTGGAATATGCTCCAACAGTCGATCTTCCTAATCGTATATATGACGCAATAAGAACGGTGGATAAGGTTAATACCACCTCACAAAGATTAAGAGGCCCTGATCGGGGGGCCTTCAATGAGGCGGCGGCCACCATAGCGGCGGCAGTTACCCAACTTGTACGCCGCGCAAAACCAGAGGCGAGTGAGGAGGCAACTGAGGTGGAAATCGAGTCTCCGCACGGAGCTGGCTGCGTCAAAGGAGGAGATTAAAAGACTCCATACGAAGGTGGAGCAACTAACGGCTTTGATAGTGACTCCAACTCGGACTGAGTCCTCGTCGGGCTTGACCTTGAGAAAGACCAAGGTCCGGGAGAGAGAGGATACAGGGGAAACATCCACCCCTATGGACGTGGACATTGCTCTGACCCCGGTTGATGCGGACAAGGCTCTGGTTGATTCGTTCCCGGACCGTGCTGGATCTGGTAGGCCCGCAAGGAAAGCGGCCCGTGAACGCAACGTCATCGTCGAATCGGATGATGACGACGAGGTGCCGGACAGCGATGCTGAGCGTGAACGCGAGTATCAAATTGCGGAAGCTAATAGACGCAAGTTTATCGCTGAAACGAAAGCTAAGGGCGCACCCCAGGTCCTGAGACCATCCCTTAAAGGGTGTGGATGTAAAGTGCTGGAGGAGGCTATTGCTCCCCAGGATCCATTCGTGGGGGAGAGTAATACAGAGAGCGAAATGGAGAGCAGGATACGGCATGCCCTCACAAACCACGTGAGTGCCATGTTTGAGACGCTCTCCGCCAAACTGGACAGTGTTCTCAATAACGCAAAGGTCGACAAGAGTCGCATACAAAACGGGACGGATCGTACCACGACGGCGACTAAAACTGTCGCGTCAAACGCAAAGGGAAACAAAAACCCCCCTACCTCCAAGAAAAAAAGCAAGTCAATGTCAAATTCAAAGGAGGCTGAGAAGAGGAAGGATGCGAGCGGTGGTATGATTGCTAAGGGTACAAATGCAAAAACTATTGCCCCCAAGGTAAATGCACCAAGCGTAGGCGCTGCTGCTAACACAGCTGCTCCCACTCCAAAAACCCCTGCTGGCAATAGCCAGGTGGACACATGGACCACCGTGGTCAAGCGCAGGGGATCAGGGAAAGGAGGCAAAAAGACGACATCCGGTGGTTCTGGAAATAAAGCCGTCAATGTCAAATCAAACAAGGCTACCGAACTCTCCGACAAGACGAAACCTCCCAACAAAAGGAGGATACCGCGACTGGCCGCAATCACCTTGACCAGCGTGGAAGGAGGATACGACGAACTGATGAGAGAAGCGACGCAGAAGATCTCTCTACAGGAACTCGGTGGCCTCAAGCCTAAGAGGGCTCAAACGGGAGCTCTAATGATCGAAGTCCCCGGAAAGGACAGTCAGGCCAAGGCGGACATGCTAGCTGAACGTATGTCAGCACTGTTCGCTGGTAGGCCGAGAATTAAGATTGCCAGGCCCTGCAAGACCGGAGAGCTCCGGGTGCTGGACTTAATCGACGCGGTCACCGTGGAGGATCTGGCGGCGACAATTGCCAATGTCGGCGACTGTCGACCTGACCAAGTACAAGTGGAAGAACTAAGAAGGGGACCCAACGGATTCCGTACGGCCTGGGTTAGGTGTCCCCTTACGGCAGTCAACACTGTCCTAAAGAAGGGGAACTGCCTGTTAATCGGATGGTTCTCGGCACGAGTACAAGCACTGGAGAATAGGCCCCTCCAGTGCTTTAAGTGCCTGGAGGGTGGCCATGTCCGGGCACAATGCCCGAACAACGTCGACCGCAGTTCCCGGTGTTACCGGTGCGGCGACGAAGGCCATGTAGCCAGGGAATGTGCGGCCAAACTTAATTGTCCAGTCTGCGCAGATCTGGGTAAACCCGCCAATCATAGAGAGGGGGCAAAGCCTGTTCGCCGGCTAAGAAGAAGACAAAGCCGGGCAGGGCACCAAAGTCTAAACCCTCCACTTCGAAGGGTAACGCAGAAGAGATGGAGGTGGTCGGGGACCGGGATCCCACCCACCAACTTCCGATAGTGAAGAACGTTGAAGCTGTCAATTTTGCTATCCAGAAAAGAGTCTCTACCAAAAGGGCTGCTACAGATGCCATAGCAGGAGGCATTTCGGATGGCATTGACATCGAGACAAGACCTAAGGTCCAACGTCGAAAGAAGGAGGGGACACCGGTGCCCGATCCGGACCAGCTGCAGCGGGTTCAGCAGCTGCCCCATCAACAGGTAGAGTTACCTACCGTTGATGTACCTGTAATCGAAGGAGGACCAACAAACACGATAGAGGTCCCACCCGCAGTTGGGGAGGGGACGCCAGAAACGGCGCCCCTACCCGAAAACGGGGAAGAGATTGAGGAAGGGTCGGAGGCCCCAGGACCGGGGTATTGTTAATGGCCCATAAGATTTTACAGGCGAATCTCAACCACTGTCGCGCTTCGCAGGACGTATTCCTGCATACGATGGCGGAGCGCGGCAGTGGTCTGGGAGTAATTGCCGAGCCGTGGAGGGTCCCGCCAAATCACCCGTGTTGGGCGGTGGACCTGAGCGGCACGGCGGCTATCACCTGGCGGATGACGGACGAGCCCGTTCCCTGCTCCCGGTTCGAAGCGGGGGACGGGTTCGTCGCTGTCAAGTGGGGACATGTCGTCGTATTGGGGGTATATATCTCTCCAAGTAGAGACGGCGAGCAATTCAAGGGGCACCTGGAAGAAATCCAGGATGCCTCGCGAGAGCCCCACCGGGTCCTAAGATAATGGCCGGGGACTTTAATGCCAAATCGGCACTTTGGGGTTCCCCGGCCACTGATAGGAAGGGACACATCCTTGCGGAGTGGGCGGCGAGACTGGGTCTGGTGTTGATCAACACAGGCAACGTCCAGACCTGCGTGCGGCATAACGGGGGGTCCATCGTTGACTTAACGTGGGCTAGCTCCCCCGCCGCGCGCCGCATTCGGGGATGGAGGGTGATCGAGGAATTGGAAATCCTCTCGGACCATCTGTTCATAGAGATGGCTCTCCCGGTCTCCCCCCCCGAGTGTGCAGGCTCGCCGCCGGGAAGCAAGACAAAGCTTTTCGCGCTGGGCGCTACGAAAGATGGACGCCGACTTATTTCGGGCGTCCATTAGGATTTCGTTGTGGAGGGATGGCACCTCGGAAGTGCCGGAGGACGTGGACGATCACGCGGCCTGGATCGGGGATATCATGTCCTCCGCATGTGACGCGGGTATGCCCCGGTCCAGGCCGATTCCGCAAAAGGCTGCGCACTGGTGGACGGAGGAGATAGCCGAATTACGGCGCTCCTCCGTCCACGCCAGGCGCAAATGGTTGCGCGTCAGACGTCGAGTCGATCCGCGACAATTAGAGGAGGAGAGGGAGGGTTACCGCTCTGCCAGGCGGACCCTCTCTCTAGCGATTAAGAAGGCCAAGGACCACGCTTGGGAGGAGCTACTCCTGGGCCTCGACCAGGATCCTTGGGGGCGTCCTTATAGGATTGTACTAAACAAACTTAGGACTTAAGCGCCCCCTGTGACGGAGACAATGGACCCTGAGTTCCTCGAAGAGGTTGTTAATACCCTCTTCCCCGATAACCCGGGGGAGAGGGAGACCGGTGGCCCCGCTCCGCCCATCGCGGAGTGGGACGAGGAACTCGGGGTCACTATGGATGAGATGCGGGCAGCCGCGAAAAGGCTGCAAGCAGGGAAGGCTCCTGGTCCAGATGGGGTCCCAGGTAAAGCGTGGACCTTGGCCACGGGGGAGATGGCCGAAAACCTGAGGGACTTATACACAAAGTGCCTTCGGGATGGCCGTTTCCCCCGCGCGTGGAAGGGGGCTAAATTGGTCCTCCTCCCAAAGGCGGGAAAGCCCGGCGATCAGCCGTCGAGCTATAGACCAATCTGTCTGCTGGACGAGGTCGGCAAGCTATTTGAGAGAGTTATCGCGAGCCGCCTCGTCCGGCACCTGTCCCGGACTGGTCCGGACTTTTCGCCGGACCAGTACGGCTTCCGAGAGGGCAAATCAACAGTAGACGCCGTTTTGCGTATCCGTGCCCTCTTGGAAGCCGCTATGGAGGACGGCGGGATGGCGTTGGGTGTATCGTTTGACGTGGCCAACGCCTTTAACACTCTGCCGTGGCCGGTCATCAGGGGAGCCCTGCTTTATCATGAGGTTCCCGAGTACCTGATGGCCGTGCTATTCGATTATCTCCGGGACAGGAGATTGGTCTACGTGGACCGCAACGGTGCGGTCCACGTACGGCTGATCGTCCGTGGGGTTCCACAGGAGTCGGTCCTAGGACCACTCCTGTGGAACCTGGGCTATGACGCAATCTTGCGTGCCGCTCTCCCCCCGGGATGTTGGCTCAGCGGTTTTGCTGATGACACATTCCTGGGGGTCGAGGACGGCAATTGGGAGGAGGCCATTAGCCTTGATAACGTTGCGGTGACCAAGGTGGTCGCTGAAATGAAGAAGATGGGCCTGAAGGTGGCTTCCCACAAGACACAAGCGGTCTTTTTCCATGACCGTTCTGTGGGGAAGCCGCCCAAGGCCCATGTAATAGTCGAGGATACCCGAGTCCCCGTGGAGGCCGAGATGAAAGTACTCGGCCTCTGGTTGGACGGCTCCTGGAGTTTTGGCGGGCACTTCGCTCGCCTGACCCCCAGAGCATTAGGAGTGGTGAATTGCCTGGCGCGAATTATGCCAAACCTGGGGGGGGGGGGGGGCGAGCGGACGTGCTCGCCGGCTCTATGCGGAGACCGTGAACGCGGTGACCTTTTACAGTGCCCCCGTCTGGGCACCCGCGGTAGAGGGCTCCGCGCGCATTAGGACGCAACTGCGTCAGGTCCAGCGCGCGATAGCCCTCAGGGTCTCTAGGGCATACCGCACGGTCTCCCACGCGGCGGCCACGCTCCTGGCCGGGCTTCCCCCGTTGGAGCTCGCGGTGAAGCAGCGCGCTGAAGTTCATAGGCGCGTTGCGGAGCTGCGGGCCCGGGGAACGCCGGTTCCGGCCGGGGCGATCAGAGCCATAAAACTCCAGGAGAAGGCGGCCCTCGTCGACAAATGGCGCGACGAGTATTTGAGCAGCGCCAAGTACGGACCGTCAATGCCGTCCGACCCTGCCTAGCAGATTGGCTGGGTAGTCGGGGGCTCGGGATCTCGTTTCACATGACACAGGTGCTGACCGGACACGGATGTTTTGGTCGGTCCCTGTCAAATTGGGAAGGAAGCGACCACCTTGTGTCACCATTGTCACGCGGTGGAGGACACGGCGCAGCACATGCTGGAGGTATGTCCAGCGTGGGCGAATCAGCGCCGTGTCCTCATCGAACACGTAGGCAACGATCTGTCCCTCCCGGCGATTGTGGCAGCGATCGTCGGGAGGGCGGATAAATGGAGGGCATTCCTGTCATTTTGCGGACAGGTAATGTCCTCCAAGGAGGAGGCGGAGCGAGTCCGCCGCGGGGAGCAGCCCGCGACTGCTCCCTCCTAATAGATATGCAGCGGGCCAAGTATGGCCTCGCTGACTCCCCCCCTTCTGTGATTTTTGGATCACCAATTGAAGGTTAACCTTCAAATGATGGTTAACCTTCAATTGGCGGTCCGAAATCACACCCAACTTTAAGGGTTTTTCTTTGGTGTTTTTTTAACGGTTAACACCAAAAGTTGAGTGTATTTTTCCATAAGGGAAGTGACATGCATCTTTTTAAATATATGTTTTCTTGATTGATCTTTAAATAAATTTTTAAATTGCGTTAATCAGAAAGAGAACATACAATTATAAAATTTTTAATCCAACACAGGAATACAAGGTATTTAAATGCAAAGATGTTAATCGCAAAGATTAAAAACTGTTAAAAAAGTAACAATAAAAATTGCAAATATTTTATTGAAATAAAAAAAAATTTTCGTACAAAAACTTGACGCTGCTTTTTTACTCCAGTCACAACAAAATTACCTTTTTTAAAAAAAGGTGCCAAGTACACGCGCAGCATGTTAGCTCGAAAAAAGTGGTTATGGAGTAAAAAAGCAGCGTCAAGTTTTTGTACGAAATTTTTTTTTATTTCAATAAAATATTTGCATTTTTTATTGTTACTTCTTTAACAGTTTTTAATCTTTGCTATTAACATCTTTGCATTTAAATACCTTGTATTCCTGTGTTGGATTAAAAATTTTATAATTGTATGTTCTCTTTCTGATTAACGCAATTTAAAGATTTATTTAAAGATCAATCAAGAAAATAAAAATATACATGAATGTATTTGGCATTCGACGCTCTTAAATTTTTGCGTTGGAAAAATTATTATATTTGGCAAAAATAATAGGTGGGGGTGGGGTTAAATTAAAAAATTTGACAAATTTGAAAAATCTGATTACGCCATTGTAGAGAGCACAAAAAACCATAAACCTTTTGTGTAAAACTTTTTTTCATACGCCTTATATTTTCGAAGATATTTGCTAAAAATTATAAAATCCGTTATTTTCGAGGGGTTGTTTCAACCCCTAAACGTTGAGATACGCAGCTAAAAAATATACGTGTCTAATATTTTTTGATGCTCTACAACATATCCAAAGCGCATCCAAATCGGTGAGGGACACTCCCGACCGTTCCCTTGTTAGACTAGATACGTAGGGATCTGATGAGATCAATAGTTTGTGCAGTAAATCGGTGTTCGTGTAAATCCTGCTACATTTGCGAGTATTAAATTCACGATACCGTTTGAAATCTTTATTCCTAGACTACTGAGCTTCTTCTGAAAGTATCCCTATAGGGATTAGCCCGAAGAACTTAATTATGTTCGCTCCGTGAAAAAGTATTTTGTGCACTGATGCCGGCATGTAGAACCATGCATATAGATCTAGGTAGAGAATAAGTGTATTTCTTGTATACTCCTCAAACTTTTCAACATCTACTCTCATACTACATGCAATCGTTTGTAGAATGATAGAAAATTTATGAATTAAACGTAAATCAACACCTGTGATTTCTGATGCTAATTCTGGGTCGCGAAAAAATCGTCTTGCAGTGTTTCCATCGTTTGAATTTCCCGAACCTTGTTTTGGATAATCAATGAGAAGACCAGTTCTCGTTCTAAATTCTTTCTGAATCCTTTCCTTAGCCTTCTTCATTTGTTCTTTCTGTTCATTGGTTCTTGCTGACCATTTCTGAAATTCCAAGCCATAGGCAATGTGGAGTATACATTCCATAAACCTTATCCACGCATGGAGTGTTGAGAGCCCGTATCTAAAATTATCCTCAGTTTCTGGCTTATGAGATAATTTTTCCAAATTATTCATCTCTGCAGGTGGTAGCTCCGCATATAGCACATGATACAGATGAAGCTACACCTGTTATATGCTGGCACACTTTCCCATCTATCATAGTTAGCTCCATGTCATGATCGATTTTGAATTTACCACAAGTAGTCTTAATCTAAGATGGAAATTGATGGGGAAAAATTATACTATGTGATAATGTGAATTTCCGAGAGAAAATTACGTTGTAGTTACTATTCAAGTCCAAATATATCGAAAAATAGCAAATATTATCTTAAGCCGTCAACATATTCGATCCAGTTTTTCATGTCCACTCGCTTAAAAGATTTATTCATATCAGTTTCATCATATATACTTTTTTCATTTTTCAATTCTCAATGCTCTTTCAACTTCTTTGCGAAGAAAATAGTTCTTTTTTGATTATATATTCTCAAATCGATGATTTCATAGTTACTGCATTTATCAATACTTTGCCGAATTTCCCTTAATAATTATTTTGTCAACGACAACGATTGTGTTGGATATTTGCATATCCACGTCAACAACCATGAGTAACTTACAAATTCCCAAATTCTTATTATCCAATATATTTCTCACTTTGGAGAAGCAGGATAGAAATGCAAATTCTATTGTGGTTTCTATCAAAAATAAATTTGATCTCAGTGCTGAACAGTAGAGCATGTTAGAAAAACAACTCGATACTTCTTTTATACCAGTATTTAAGTCAAAATTAAAAGTATGTAATAATGTAGATAGATTCAGGAAGATGAATGCCGATTGGCTGAGTACAGACTTCAATTTTGTTTTTGAAAAAGTTAAAAAACGTGGAAGGCCAACAGCTGCTTTCGACGACAGTTCAAAGTCTACTAAATTTCGAAAAATTCAAAGTTTGGTTGATAGTTATTCCGCAGAAGAGATAAGAGAAGCATTTTTTAAGAGCTTAGAAAGTACTGGTAAAAAGCATTTAATCAAGCCAATTGAAAATATTTGTAGTGATACTGATGAACTTACTGACGAGGAAAATATCATTCCATTTAATGAAGATAAAGCTTTAGCGCTCATTGAAGACATGAAGCTTTCGAAATGGCAATATGATACTCTGAGAAAGCGACTTGAAGCAAAGAATGTTAATATATTTATACCTTATAAAAGTTTATTATCTGCAAGAGAAAGATGCTACCCTGAAACTACAAGCATTCTTATCACTGAAAAATACGTGAGTGTCAATTTACAGGATTTGCTAAACCACACTTGCTCTCGTATTATGCAAATGGAAGATGTTTTAGCAGCACTAACAGAAAGCAAAACGCAACGAAATCTAATTCTGACGTCTAAATGGGGCTGTGACGGAGAATCAGACCAAAGTCAATACAAGCAGAAATTTGAAGATGGAACGACATCGGATGAAAGTATATTCATGACTTCAATGGTTCCACTTACTTTGGAACTTAATGATGCTCATGGCCGAACTGTACTCTGGCGTAATCATCAGCCAGGTTCAACCAGATACTGTCGGCCAATAAAATTCGAATATGCAAAGGAAACCGCAGAAAACACTGTTGCTGAGGTTGACGATATGGAAGCTAAGATTAAGGCATTGATACCAACAGAGATTAAGACTACTTGTGGTAAATTCAAAATCGATCATGACATGGAGCTAACTATGATAGACGGGAAAGTGTGCTAGCATATAACAGGTGTAGCTTCATCTGCATCATGTACTATATGCGGAGCTACACCTGCAGAGATGAATAATTTGGAAAAATTATCTCATAAGCCAGAAACTGAGGATAATTTTAGATACGGGCTCTCAACACTCCATGCGTGGATAAGGTGTATGGAATGTATACTCCACATTGCCTAGCGCTTGGAATTTCAGATATGGTCAGCAAGAACCAATGAACAGAAAGAACAAATGAAGAAGGCTAAGGAAAGGATTCAGAAAGAATTTAGAACGAGAACTGGTCTTCTCATTGATTATCCAAAACAAGGTTCGGGAAATTCAAACGATGGAAACACTGCAAGACGATTTTTTCGCAACCCAAAATTAGCATCAGAAATCACAGGTGTTGATTTACGTTTAATTCGTAAATTTTCTATTATTCTACAAACGCTTGCATGTGGTATGAGAGTAGATGTTGAAAAGTTTGAGGAGTATACAAGAAATACACTTATTCTCTACCTAGATCTATATGCATGGTTCTACATGCCGGCATCAGTGCACAAAATACTTTTTCACGGAGCGAACATAATCAAGTCTTTCGGGCTAATCCCTATAGGGATACTTTCAGAAGAAGCTCAGTAGTCTAGGAATAAAGATTTCAAACGGTATCGTGAATTTAATACTCGCAAATGTAGCAGGATTTACACGAACACCGATTTACTGCACAAACTATTGATCTCATCAGATCCCTACGTATCTAGTCTAAGACAAAAACCAGCAACAACGAAGCTTGAGATCGACTTAGAGGCAAATAACCTCTTGATTTTATCTGGATCATAAGCATGCTAAAAGTAATAACAATCAGCCCTTTTCAGGGCTAAATGATGTGCAAAATCAGCAACCTCCACGTGGTGCACATTCTTCTCTTCTTCTTCTCTAGCCTGTTTTCATCCACTCCTGGACATAGGCCTCTTCCGTTCCCTTCCACGTCTTTCTCTCCTGTGCTGTCTGCATCCACCTCTTTCCTGCGTGGCGTTGGATGTCATCACGCCATCTCATCTGTGGTCGGCCAACGCTTCTTTTGGACTCTCTTGGTCTCCATTGCATCAGGGCCTTGGTCCATTTGGTGTTGCTTCTCGCAACATGTCCCGCCCATTGCCACTTTTGTCTGCTTGCTCGTTCAACCACGTCGGCAACACCTGTTCTTTCCCTTATCTCTTCGTTTCGGATTCTATCCCTCAGGCTGATTTTCAGCATTGCTCGCTCCATTGCCCTTTGACAGATTCGTAATCGGTTTGCGCTGTTTGCTGTGAGGGTGATTGTTTCGAGTCCATACGTCGCAACTGGTAATATGCACGTATCATAAACTTTCCGTTTGAGGTTGATTGGGATTTTTGGTTCTCGGAGGATGTAGCTTAGTCTGCCGAATGCTGCCCACGCCAAGCCGATCCTTCTAGTGATCTCCGCTGTCTGGTTATTTTTTCCTAGCTTGATCTTGTGCCCTAGATACACGTATTCTTAAACCATCTCGAGAGTGTGGTTATCGATGCTAACTAGTATATTGGTGGGGCTCATGATTTTTGTCTTCTGGAGGTTCATTCTTAGGCCGACTACTTGGGAAGCTTCCCTGAGTTCTTGTATCATTGTTGCGAGCTCGTCTGCATCGCTGCTGAATATGATAATGTCGTCCGCGAAACGAAGATGGTTTAAACGTTTCCCATCAATATTGATGCCTTTTTGATCCCATGTTAGCCTCCCAAACACATCCTCCAGCGCCAAGGTGAAGAGTTTTGGTGAAATCGTATCGCCCTGTCTCACACCCCTCCGGATAGGGATTCTACCTGTGGTCCAATTCTCTTCCATTTTAACGTGCAGGGTGGCATGCTCGTATATGAATTTGATCAAGTTAGAATATCTTGAGTCAACTCGTGCTTTATCCATTGCTTCGAGCACTGCCCATGTCTCAATTGAGTCGAAGGCTTTATGGTAGTCTATGAAGGCCATATGCAGTGGGATATTGTACTCGGTGCATTTTTCTATAAGTGTGCGTACTGTTTGTATATGGTCATTCGTGCTGTACCCCCTTCTGAATCCTGCCTGTTCTATGGGTTGGTAGAAATCGAGTTTCTGGCTTATGCGATTCGTTATTATTTTGGACAACAGCTTATAGAGGATTGAGAGTAGACTAATAGGTCTGTAATTTTCCATATTCGTGCAGTCGCCCTTCTTAAAGAGCAGGATGACCTCTGCGTTTTGCCACGAGTCAGGAATCCTGCCTTCTTCCAGACATCTGTTCAGCAGTACCAGGAGTGCTTTCTCTAATTTTTCCCCTCCAACCTTAAGCATCTCGACTGTTATTCGGTCTTCCCCTGGTGCTCTGTTGTTTTTTAGTTGTTTCAACGCTGCTTCCAGTTCTGACTTGTTAATGTCTGGTAAATCTTCGGATCCTACGTTCAGAATTGTCTGTCTCGGTCGTCCTTGCTGGTTCGGATTTGGAGCTGATTGGCTGTAAAGTTTTCGGTAGAAGTCTTCAATGATCATTGCGATTCCGTCCCTCTCTGTTACTACCTCTCCTAGATTGTTCTTCATCTTATGGATTACTATTTTTCCTTTTGATAGTTTGGAGCGCAGAACTCTCATGTTCATATTATTTTTAATGGCTTCTTTGATTGCTCGCGTGTTGTACGCTCTTATGTCTTTTCTAATCGCTTTTCTCACGGCCTTGTTTAGGTCTTTATATCCAGGTGAGTCCCTGCTCGTTCTTCTTCTTTCTTTGATTTGCTTTTCAGTGTCTGGACTAAGTTTCGAGTTCCCACGCCTCTGAAGTGAGCACACTTTTCTCACGGCACTTCGGATGCTGTTTGTGATTTGTGTTGACAGCGCATTTAGTTCTAGCTCTTGTAGCTCTTTGGTTGGTTTTAGTTTCTGTTCGAGCGTAGTTTTATATTCTTCTTCCTTCCCTCTCAGCTCTGCTAATGTTGGCCTGACCTTTTTATTCATGAGGCGTTTCCTCTCGAGCCGAGTATCCACTAGGACTTTTGCTCTCACCAACCTGTGGTCGCTGCCCGTATCGAAACGATTTAGGGTTGACACATCTGCACAAATGCGCTTATCAGTGGCTAGCACATAGTCTATTTCGTTTTTGATAGTGCTGTCTGGACTTTTCCATGTCCACTTTCTTCTGGGATGTTTTTTAAAGAAGGTGTTTAAGCAGTACATTTTTTCTTTGCTCAGGAAGTCCATCATCACTTGTCCCCTTGGGTTTCTCATGCCCAGACCAAAGGCACCGATGTACGGTGGGTCCGCCTGGGTCATTGCTCCAATTTTAGCATTAAAGTCCCCAGTTATAATGGTAAACTTGGTCTTTTCCGCAGTTTTTGCTGCTGTCAGGTCTTCATAGAACTGCTCAATGTCTTCCTCTGTCTGAAGTTGGTGCTGTATTATTTGTATGCTGCATTTGTTGTTAAGTCTTAGCACTACATAAATTACCCTGTCCGATATAGCTTTGGTTTTGGTTACAAGGTGTTTCAATTTTTTATGAATTAGCAGGGCCACACCTTCGATGTGTAAATCTATGTCAGAGTTCTTTTGAAGAAGCATATGTCCAGATTTCATGATTGTGACCGCTTCCCCACTCAGCCTGGTTTCGCTTATTCCGAGGACGTCCCACTTGATGATTTCTAATTCATTTTCGAGGTTGACCAGATGTTCTTCCAGTCTCATTGTGCGAATGTTATACGATGCAATGTAGAGGGTCTTCTTGTTGCGCTTGTGTTCCGTATTCCGTTTTTGTTTCCGTCCATTCATCGAATTTGTGCCTCCCCCAGAATCCATGAGGCAGACTGACGTGTCAGTGCGAGATTCCGAGCGTCCAGCTCTACTCGCCTGGGGTAATTTTTGTTTTCGAGTTCGACATTTCATGGTGAAGGTTTTCGGCATTAAAACGCCACGCTTGCCAGACGTGTTGGCGAGTAGCTGTTTTGGTCCACGGAAGCTATTTTATTTCACTCCTACTCTTCAAGCGAGCTTGACGAGCGTTCCCCCATCGCCATCCGAGGGACGCGTTTTTAGGGGGTTACAGGCTCCCCCCAGGTAGCGCCGAGATCTTCTCTTTTCCCCACCTATCCCGTCCTGGGAAGGTGGAGAGCGAGTCCCCCATTAGGAGGAAGATTCGACTTGGTGGCGTCCCCCGAAAATATCGAGGAGGCGCGCACCCTGGTAGCCACCGCCGCCCCTCACCAGACCCCCACCCGGATCACCGAGAAAAACCCCCGCAGGATTTGTGATACCTGCCTGGGATCGAACCCGGATCTCCGGAACGTGAATCCGGCGATTAGCATTAGTGATTACCGACTCGCTGTAATGCGCTCTCTGTGGTGCACATTGGGTAACGCTAATGCTGACGTTGCTGCCGAACTATTTTGAATTGATATTTGATATTTGTAATGCAATAAATTTGGGCTTGGGGACTTGGGGTTTATGGATTTGGAGCTTATGGGTTTTTGTTTTACGGGTCTAGGGTCTATGGCTTTAGAGCTTATGGGTTTAGGTTTATGAGCTGAGGGTTGATGGGTTACGGGTTTATGAGTTTGAGATTTTTGGGTTCATTGGATATGGGTTCCGGGTTTATGGTATTGAGGTATATGGGCTGAAGGGTTTATGGATTCAGGGTATATGCACTTAGGGTTCATGAGTTCATAAGTTTTGGGTTGATGGATTCTGACCCCAGACTCGTAATCAGCGACCCCGAAAACTCCTTATTGGAAAGTTTCATGAAAATCGACAACTTTTTCGTGTTTTCGTCCGCCATCTTAGATCCGCCATTTTGAATTTCAAGAATCGGGCTTAGACATTCTATTTAAAATGTAAAGACCTTTAAATTAAAAAAAAAATCGTTTGGATACCTTCAAAATTGAATCTTCTGGCTATTTTTGAAACAATTCATCGTGCTTGGGCCTACTGTGCGGCGGCTCGGCAGGCATCAGTGATACGACGATGAATCCATCTGTCAGGTTTAGTGTTGATCAAATATTCCTCACTGAGAGGAGTGACGGCGCACGTCCAGTCCACAGAAGCTTTATATAGGTCACCGTCCATCCTCCGGAAATTCCATCGCTTTATCTTCGGACACGCAGATCTGGCACGCAGAAGATCGGAAATACAAAAGGTCACATATTTATGGTCCGAGAGCGACTCGAGATCATAGCGGACTTTCCAGTCTGAGAGTCTGCCTAGCATATCGGGGGAAACCCACGTCAAATCTATTATAGAGGACCCTTGGTGGCTCTCGAAAGGGGGTATTCCCGATGTTGCCCAGGCGCAAGTTATTCTGGGCAGCCCACGCGGAAAGGAGTTCGCCCTTTAAGTCTGTAAAATCCCCCCCCCCCCAATACTGTGCGTGGACGTTAAAATCTCCACAAATAACCAAGTTACTACTTCCAGGAACGCTCGAGCATAAAGTCGTCAATTCTTCCAGAAAAGCTGAGTATTGATTAAAGCCGATGTTGGGCGAAACATAACAAGAGAATATATACAGATTTTGATACTTGATAGCAACTGTATTAACACCTTGCGCCAACAGGATCGCAGGATATTCTGCGGCGCGAGCATTGATGTAGATAGCGGCCAGTTTATTGTAAGAGCTAAACCATTGTTGGGTGCCGGGCATGCGGGCAAGCTCTGATACCACGCACACCATGGCACTCAGTTCGCCAGCGTGTAGAGTAAGGAGGTCTTGAGCCTCCCTACTTCTATTTAAGTTGACCTGAATAAAAATCGCCATCAGTTACCAGTGTTTCTATCGCTGACCCTGCAACCGCCCGCTTCGAAAACGCACCCACGATCACAGGTAACACAACCGCGTCGCTCGCGGCTACATCGACGCGAACAATGAACAGGGCACCGGGGGCGGAGAGCAACTCCGGCTCACGGCACCGTAAGAGAAAGGCGAAAAGACGGTCCAAGTGTAAAGTAAATAGGAAAGGCGTTCATCGGCATAGGGCTGAGCGAGCGCAAGTATAGATTCTGATGCTGCATTCGTTGCGCCGCGAACATGGAAATAGAGTCGCGACGGTTGCGAATAAGCACATCGGCAGCAGGTAAATGAGACGATCGCCGTATTACCGACCGCGAATATGGTGGCGGTCGATAACGCGCCGACACATGGTTAGAACCGCGAGAGTGTCCCGCGATCGATAACTCGTGGGCATGACAGACCGACGCGGACCACAAGACCCTTACGGGGAAGCCCCCCGAACACCCCTTGCGCAAACCGCGTCGCGCTACGACGTCAGGGTCCGGAGATAGCCCGGACAAGTAATGTCCAGCGGAAAGGGGGGACGCAGCGGTCCCACCGGGCAGACGACCGGCGGAGGACAATCACGGGCGCCTCTCAAAGCGATTCGCGCGACCAGCATCCCTCTGCGATCACGGGATCCGAAGATAGCCCGGACACGTAATGTCCGGCGGAAAGGGGGGACGCAGCGGTCCCACCGGGCAGGTGACCGGCGGAGGACAATCACGGGCGCCCCTTAAGACGATTCGCGCGACCCGCATCCCTCTGCGACCACTGGGTCCGCAGATAGCCCGGACACGGAGTGTCCGGCGGAAAGGGGGGACGCGACAGTCCCACCGACCAAACAACCGGCGGAGGACGATCAGGGACACCGCCCAGGGCCGACCACACGACCAGTAACGTCCCACGACCACGGGGGACGGAGATAGCCCGGACACGGGGTGTCCGCGGGATCTCGCAACGGGACAGTTCCAGCCAGGAAATGAGAGTCGGGGGACGACCAGGGGAGCCCCCGGAGAACATCCACGCAGGCGGAGGCGCCGTCCGACAGCCAGGAGAGGCTGTACCCCGGACACGGAATGTCCGCGGGAATGCGGGAACCACGGGCGTCCGGAGGAGGATGACGCAGGTAACGACATCGGGGGGACGCCGGAGGACGACCCCGACGACCGGAGGCGACCCCGGGCCACGGGGTACCGAGATGACGCGGACAGGGGCCCGGGGTCCCGAGGGACCCATGTGTGCGAACCACGTCAGGAAGTTCGCGAGTATTTAAGTAAGTGACTATCGTGCGGCGAGGACACGCGGAGGCGCATCACGGCGCCGGTAGAGCGACTTGGAGTGCGTGCGAGATGCGACTGTGAGAGGCGCGCGCGAGCGGAGGCGCGTAGCGGACGCGCCGGAAAGACCGGCGGATCGATGGTTCGAGAAGCGCGACACGCGGGACGCGCGTGCACGCGAGCGCGTAAACACCTGAAAAAATGCGGCAAGAAAAGTGAAAGCTGGCACGGCCCGGCATGGAAAGTTACTGCGACGCAGTAAGGGCCGAGAGAGGGGGAAGCGATCCCACGGTGGGGACGCCGCGAGAGCACGGTAACTCGAGGCAGTCTCTCGGATACCGTGGTAGCGAACACTCGTTTTCGACTTACACCGTATAATACAATCGCGGTCATTGTGTCTCGCGAATACGAAGTCGGAACGATTCAATAGTTATACACGGTATAGTACAACCGCGAACGCCCGCGTACCATCGCGTAAAATCTACTCGCGATACGAAAGCGAGCAGTAATTAATTACCACGCGTCACGACGCATCAAGCACGAAGGTGCGGAGCATTGTAACACGCAACAGCGTAACTGAGCACGAGTGTGTGTGCGAATATTGTAAAGTGAAGAAGTGCAGCTATCTGAAATAAAGATAAGTTGTTAAAATATACGCAGTGTCAAGTAAATACTTACCTGCTACGTACCTTGTCCTTCGAGAACGATCCATCGGGTGTCCCACGTACTTCCGGTATGCGACGAAGCGAGGATCTGGAATAGTCGGCGGCGGTGAAGATCCTTCCGAGACAAGAAGCTGAAAATAAGTTTCGATTAATTACGCGTACTAATTACCTACTTACCTGTGACGCCGGCGGAGTCCAGCGTTGTCCCACGTTGTCCTGGTATGCGGTGAAGCGAGGATCCGGGGCAGCAGGCAGCGGCAGCGGGGCATCCTAAGCGGCGACCTGAAACAGAAGGGGGGTCAATTAAGTGCAATTAACGTGTCGAAATAGGAACGCAGAATACCTTCTCGGTTGATACAGGCGAAACCGAGTGGCGACCGGGTGATAGGAAGATAATTCGTGCGTCCCACAGTCCCGGAGGGTAACGTCCGGTTACAACCCCAGGCCTTACTGACGGATCCTTTTCATAACATGAGGCAAGAGAGCCAAGACGGTGGTTCCCCAGCTTCCCGGCTCCCGCACAAATGACGCAGTACGGGTCACTGCTGCAGCTACCAATCTGATGACCATGAATACCACATCTGAAACACGCACCTGTGCGATCTTCGGTAAAAGTGCACGAGTGGCCTGCACTTGCACACGGTTCATTTGGACACCGTTCATTTGGACACGATCATTTGGACACGATCAAATGGACACCGTTTATATGGACACGGTTCATTTGGACACGGTTTATTTGGACACGGTTCATTTGGACACGGTTCATTTGGACACGGCTCATTTGGACACGGCTCATTTGGACACCGTTCGTTTGGACACGGCGAATTGGACACCGTTCGTTTGGACACGGGTTATTTGGACACGGTTCGTTTGGACACCGCTCATTTGGACACGGTTCATTTGGACACGGTTCATTTGGACACCGTAAGAAGTGCTCGCCGCTCACTTGGACACGAAAATGCGCGGCCTGTGCAGTTGGACACGAAAATGCGCGATCTGTTCGTTTGCACACGAAAATTCGCGACCTGTTCACTTGGACACAAAAATGCGCGGCCTGTGCAGTTGGACACGAAAATGCGCGATCTGTTCGTTTGCACACGAGAATTCGCGACCTGTTCACTTGGACACGAAAATGCGCGGCCTGTGCAGTTGGACACGAAAATGCGCGATCTGTTCGTTTGCACACGAGAATTCGCGACCTGTTCACTTGGACACCAAAATGCGCGGCCTGTGCAGATGGACACGAAAATGATAGACAAATTAATCATAAATTATGTTAATATTATTGCATCTCTACTCGTCAATATGCGTGGGCGGGGGGGGCTTCGCCCCCTCTGCACCTCCCCCCCCCATTGTGTGAGTAAACCTAGGAGTGTGGGCGGGGGGGGGGCTCTCGCCCCCCCTGCACCCCCCCCTGTGCACTGGGCGGTGTGGGTTGGGTTGATGAATGGGCAGGGGGGGCTTCGCCCCCCCCCCGCAACCCCCCCATGGACACGCCTTCGGCGTGCCCGGGTAGGAAATGTACGTCGCTGTAAGCGTGGGCGGGCGGGGGGGGGCTCTCGCTCCCCCCTGCACCCCCCCCCTGTGCACTGGGCGGTGTGGGTTGGGTTGATAAATGGGTAGGGGGGGCTTCGCCCCCCCCCCCGCACCCCCCCATGCACGCGCATTTCGGTGTCCGACTGCACAGGCCGCGCATTTTCGTGTCCAAATGAACAGGTCGCGAATTCTCGTGTGCAAACGAACAGATCGCGAATTCTCGTGTGCAAACGAACAGATCGCGCATTTTCGTGTCCAACTGCACAGGCCGCGCATTTTCGTGTCCAAGTGAACAGGTCGCGAATTCTCGTGTACAAACGAACAAATCGCGAATTCTCGTGTGCAAACGAACAGATCGCGAATTCTCGTGTCCAACTGCACAGGCCGCGCATTTTCGTGTCCAAGTGAACAGGTCGCGAATTCTCGTGTGCAAACGAACAGATCGCGAATTCTCGTGTGCAAACGAACAGATCGCGAATTCTCGTGTGCAAACGAACAGATCGCGCATTTTCGTGTCCAACTGCACAGGCCGCGCATTTTCGTGTCCAAGTGAACAGGTCGCGAATTTTCGTGTCCAACTGCACAGGCCGCGCATTTTCGTGTCCAAGTGAGCGGCGAGCACTTCTTACGGTGTCCAAATGAACCGTGTCCAAATGAGCGGTGTCCAAACGAACCGTGTCCAAGTAACCCGTGTCCAAACGAACGGTGTCCAATTCGCCGTGTCCAAACGAACGGTGTCCAATTCACCGTGTCCAAATGAGCCGTGTCCAAATGAACCGTGTCCAAATGAACCGTGTCCAAATAAACCGTGTCCAAATGAACCGTGTCCATATAAACGGTGTCCATTTGATCGTGTCCAAATGATCGTGTCCAAATGAACGGTGTCCAAATGAACCGTGTGCAAGTGCGCCTCTCCCAAAGTGCACGTATTCCGGACGTGTCCGAATCTCCAGCACTTGAAACACTGGACTTCTAGACTCGAAAAGTTCGACTCGCAATAGTCCAACCCAAACTTAGCTTATTTACAGACGTAAGTTTCATGGCAGCTATAAGCGGACATTTGGCCCAGACCGAGTGAAGCCCGTTAGCCATACGACGTATGCTGCCCAACTTAATCTCATGCTCCTCACAATCTCCCTTGATGGAGATTGCATTGATGATCTCTGCAGGTGTAATCGAGTCACCGAAATTCCAAAGTCTTACTTCTCCCATGGCTGTGGGTCTGCCTACACGCGCCACACAAAATTATATTACCTAACTTAACTCAAGTGACATGTATTTCAAAGAAAGATGTGAAACCTTTAATTTCTCCTTCACAAAATTATATTACCTAATTTAACTCAAATGACATGTATTTCAAAAAAAGATATGAAATCTTTAAATTAAATTGCGCCAATTGCAAAGAGAATATGTATATTGCTTTGAAAGATAATTGTTGTGCAACTACTTTGAAAAAATAAAACCCAAGTGGTATCTTTGTGTTCCTATTCAAGGGTCTTTCTATTCCAACCCAAGTGGTAATAGCTTCTTAACCCTCAGGGTACGGACTATAAAAGTTACGTTCCGTACGGACATGGGTTAGCCTAACCCGGCGACTTTGGGGCGCTGCCCCTTGGCGCTCACATAGTAGCTACCTCAAAGATTCCCCTCCCCCCCCCCGGTACGAACCCCCACCATTCATTTCCTTTGAAATGGCGCTACTTTCAAAATTCGCTCGGGTTACGCTAACCCAGTCCGTACCCTGAGGGTTAATTCTCTTTAACAAATTTTTAATATTACAAAGAATCATTTTAGTTACAAAGAATTAAAGAAGTAACAGTACAAAATAAAAATATTTAATTAAAACAAAATAAATAAATTTTTCTTGTATAAAAACTTGGCGCTGCTAGACTTTAAAATTTAAACATTAAAATTTAAACATTAGTACTAAGATTTTTGATTGAATAAAACAATAAACATAATTTAGAGAAGACTGCGACAGGAATAAAAAGGCAGCGCCAAGTTTTTATACAAGAAAAATTTATTTATTTTGTTCCTTTAATTTTTGTGAGAAGTGTAGATTACTTAAAGAATTGGTAATTTGTCAGAGAAAAATTTCTAGTTTGTGAAAGTTAGTATTTAGGTGAAAATGAATTAATTTCTTTTGTAAACTGGTAATTAGTAAAAATAAATTCTTTATTATTAAAATAATTAATAGATAGTTTATCTCAAAAATAAATTACTATTTATTTAAAAATTAATAATTAATAGAAAATAATTATTAATTTTTTCAATAATAAATAAATAGTCTCAGATAAATTACTCATATTTTAAAAATTATTAATTGGTTAAATATAAATAATTTAATTATTGCAGTTAAACGTGGTTTAAAAAAAGGTAATTATGAAGGACAGGGGCTTCCTCAACGATTTGACTAAAATTTGAATTTTGAACGGGCGCAGGTCTGGATTTAACTGAGTTTCTAATGCGGTCCACACTTGCGCCACATTAGATGCTGTCGAGATTCTTCTTTTTGGCTTCTAGATCGACTTTTTAGAAGCGATTAAGAAGTTGTGGACGTTGCGAGTCGCGAGTGCTGTGACAATTCTTTGTAAAATAAAGTTACGAATTTCGTTTAATAATTACGAAACAAGAAAGAAATATATGGTAAGTAATATGTTAACTTAGAATTGACATATACACACGCACATATACATATATGTATAATATTCAGGACTATGATTTAACCTCAATTTTGAGGTTAAAGAAACAATAGTTATCCTTTGTGTAAAAAACGTTAATTACATATTGGATCTGTTTTCTATTGCTGCACTGGTTGCACTAGTTTAAGAACTGTATATACACTAACGACTAAACCTTGAGAATCTTATATGTACGTTTCTCTCGCATCAATGTATATGTACACTTCTCAAACTAATGCAGCCAGTGTAGTATATATAGTATATATATAGTATATATACAAATTTCTGTTGAAATGTCTATGTATGTAACTTAATTTGTTATGTTTGAGAGGGCCCCGTTTGCCTACAAATCGATTGCCTACAGTGTCATTTGCCAACATCCCATTTGCCGACAATTCGTTTTCGCACAAAAATTATTGCCTACAGATCGATTGCCTACAAGCTCTATTTCGCACAAATAAAAAATTAAGATACAAATGGACATTTGCACACAAGATACTATTGCACACAAGCCGCATTGCACACATAATATTATTGCCTACAGATCGATTGCCTACAAGCTGCATTGCGCACAGATAAAAAATTCAGAGACGAATGTACGATTGCACACACGACATTATTGCGCACAAGTCGCATTGCACACATGATATTATTGCCTACAGATCGATTGCCTACAAGCTGTATTGCGCACAGATAAAAATTTAAGAGACGGATGTACGTTTGCACACAAGACATTATTGCGCACAAGTTGCATTGAACACATGGTATTATTGCCTACAGATCGATTGCCTATAAGCTGTATTGCACACAAATAAAAAATTAGGGCACGAATGCACGTTTGCACACACGACAATATTGCGCACAAGCCGCATTGCACACATGATTTACAGATCGATTACTTACAAGCTTTATTGCTCGCAAATAAAAAATGGCAAATTGTAACGTCATAAGCAAATTTTTTCTTGTAAAGATTTTAAAGGAAGAGCATAAGGACAAAATTTATTTTAGATCGAATCAAATAAGCCATGGTTTTAGAAAATTAAGAAAATTGACGATATATTTAATTATAATAATCATGAAAGTAAGAAGTACCGGGAGACACACAAAGCACCCTTTTAGACCAGAGAGTAAACCTGAGAGGTGAGGGGGAAAAATTCATCTCTTATGCCGCGTTCACACGAGGCGTGAACCACGAACACTGATCTCTATATGTTATATAGAGATCACCCTGGCGGAAAAAATTTCTATGAATAACTACAAAACTGGACTAAAAATAGAAATTTGTACATTTCTGTCGAAATATTTAATTTTTTGTAGAAATAATTATTTTTTTGTAGAAATATCTATGAAATAGTACCATAAATTATAGTGCTCTCAAATCATGAAATTATTGCAAGTAGTATTTCATGAAAAACTACAATTTAATAAAAAATAGTACAGAGATCTACAAATTTTAAAAATTTGAGAATCAACAAAATCTTAAAAAATTAAAACATCTGCTCATTTGTAGAATACTACAATTATTTATAAATGACTATAGAAATCTACCACAATTTACATACGTAAAACTAGGCAAATTAGAATCTAATCCAGTTTTTAGTTTCTCATAAAATACTACAATTTTGTACGAATAGTAACAAATACTGATTTGTTTGTACAGCTCAAAAATCTATTACAATTATGGCTAATTAAAATTTGTACTTTTTAGTTAAATGTTACAAGTTTTTACACAAATCTACAAAAATTTATGTATTATTAATAACTCCTTAATTCGCAGAAGTCAAAATATTTATGTTTTTATTTTCGTATAGTTTGCTGTAAGACCCAATAGAAAAATACACAAATGTACAATTTTCTGTTAACAATAAGTGTAACATATATAGACAATACGAAACGTCTTCATCAATCAATGTTGTAGCACAGTGCGGAAGGTGACTGACTCAAGAGCCAGGGGTTTCAGGTTCAAATCCAGCGGTGGTAAGCAAGTTTTCTAAATAAAATATAAATTTATTTAATTAAGCTTGCACGTAATCAAGATTTTCAGCCATAAAATAATGTTCAACGAGAGAAGTAAATTTTATTTTTTATTTTGTTTATAGTATATCCAAAAAGTTGTAGTTATTCATAAAAATTTATAGATCAAGCTCCAATAGAAAAATACATAAATTTACAAAAGTGTTCCAATTCTAGAATTTTTATGTAGAATTATGTAGCACTACCTAAATTTATGTAGACTTCAATAGATTCTGGCAATTATACTTTATAGTTTTTTGTAGCACACTTTTATTTTTTTTTAAATTTTGTAGAAATATTTCCGCCAGGGCAGTGCTAAAACCAGATATCCTGCTGGGTCTATCATACGCACAGTGGGTTTAAACCCAGATCCAATGTGGGTTAATGACGTCACATGCTGGAATCGTCCAATTAGAACCTAAAATAGATCATGTGACGTCATTAATTAACCCATTTCGGGTTGGATTCAAACCCACTGCACTCGAAAACGCTATAACATATACTGTTCAGGATCATGACGCTACGTGGCCTCAGATTGAGGTACTAACAATAAAAATGCCGCGTTTCCACGATGCGTGAACCACGAACGAGAATCGCGTCGTCTTTCTCAGTTTACCCTTAGTGGAAAGCGTGAAAACATATGTTCACGTTCGTGGTTCACGTCTCGTGTGAACGCGGCATAAGGCGTAGGTTTACACGAAGCCGTAAAGAAACACCAAGAAGTAGTAATATTATCGATGAAGATGGAAAAGGACGTTTCTGTGAGACAGCAAGCGGTGGACCTGTTATATGCTATGTGTGATAAAAGTAATGCCGAGGAGATTGTTCAGGAAATGCTAAACTATCTGGAAACAGCTGATTACTCGATTATAGAGAAGAGATGGTCCTTAAAGTAGCGATTCTAGCGGAAAAATACGCGACTGACTACACCTGGTATGTCGATGTTATCCTAAACCTGATTAGGATAGCAGGTGATTACGTCTCCGAGGAAGTTTGGTATCGAGTTATACAAATCGTTATCAATCGAGATGATGTTCAGGGTTACGCTGCGAAAACCGTCTTCGAGGCACTACAAGCACCTGCTTGCCATGAAAACATGGTTAAAGTCGGTGGTTACATACTTGGAGAGTTCGGTAATCTCATAGCTGGTGACCAACGGTCTTCTCCAGCTGTCCAGTTTCAACTACTACATTCCAAATATCATTTATGCTCTCCTATGACTCGAGCATTGCTGCTTTCCACGTACACACGGGGACAGGAATGCCTTAACACATGAAATTGCACGCGTATCGGAGCATATTCAGAGCGCGTGCTCCGTCTCTAGATATTCGTTCATCATGACTGTAAGAGTATCCGCGCAAGACTCTCGTATAGTAATGCAGCGTAATGTAACGTGGGTCCGCGCACAAGAAACGTATCGGTAACGGCGAGAGAGGCTCGGCAAAGTTGTCCCAATATATATTTTAAGGATATTTTATAATAATATATTTCAAATAAATAAATAATTAATTAATAATATAATATTAGGGTGTATTAATTAATAATATAATATCAGGGAAAGTTACGTTTGAAAAGTAACTTGTTACCGTTACTCGTTACTCATTTAGAAAAGTAACTCATCGTTACCGTATATAACTCGTTATTCTTATTGAGAAAAATAACTTGTTACTGTTACTCGTTACTCATTGAAAGAAGTAACTTATCGTTACCGTTACATTAAACAGATAGAAACAAATAATTGGATCACATGAAAAAAGGGTCATAAAAGAATCAAAGAATTTTCTGAGATATTTCAAATATTACCACATGCCTCGGTGGTCGAATTGGTACGACGCCCTACACGGAATGAGGGAGGTTCCAGGTTCGAACCCTGGCTGAGGTAATATTTTTCGCAATAAATTTAATAATTTAATTTAATTTAAATTATTTTACATAGGAGATGCTTATATATAAGCATCAAAGATTATTAACGTCTTGACGACGAGGACCAAAACCAATGGTCGAATCGTCACGATAATTATTTGCCAAATGCAGTCGATGAAATAAACGTCTATGTTTATTATATCATTGGCGAATTATATGTATTTTTCGATTTCAAATTTGTCAATAATATTTTTTAATATAAAATATGAAATATTTTGTAACGTATTGACTTTTTGGTTGACTTTACCTCAATACTTTTATACGTAGAATAATGAAAGGAATCGATTGTTGTAAAAAGAAAACAGAAAAAATTATTTTAAAAACTTTGATTACATTTTGTAGACGCATTTAATTTGCAAATTGCAAATATAAAAATTAATATTATTATTCGATTCCTTTCACCATTCTGTGTATAAAAGTATGAAGGTAAAGTCATCGAAAAGTGAATACTTTACGAGATATTTCATATTTTATATTAAAATATCATGATATAATTTGAAATATCAGAAAATTCTTAACAAAAGAGAGCTTTATTACAGTGTAAAAAAATCATACAATTCTTTTTTAAAAAATAGAATTTTATATGACGATGATTTTATGTGACCTAAAAAATTAATTTTTCAAAAATTGATTTTACTATTATTTGTCTTCCTCCAAGTCATACAACTTTTGTCTAAAACATTTTTTCCTAAAACTACATAAGATATCGATATTTGACTGTTCAAATTACTTCCAAAACTTTTTTATTTTTGATTGTAGAAAAAAATTGCTTTGATTTGAAAAGAGGACACATGATTCTTACGTGAGTTATGTCGTAGATGTCATTTTTAAGAAATTTTAAAGGCGACTAATTTCTTAAATAACTTATTGATTTTGCTCTTGAGAGAAAAGTTGTAGATCTCGTCGAGAGACGTTTTCGAAACACTAATAAATCTCTCTTTCGTTAAAGATTTCCTGAGATATTTTAAATTTTTTCATGATATTTTTATAATATGAAATATGAAATACTTTGTTAGTCTCTAAAGTATTTACCTTTCGACTACTTTACCTTGACACTTTTGTATATAAAATAAGAAAGAAAGCGTATAATAATAAAATTAATTTTTACATTTGCAATTTTGCAAAATTGAATGCGTTTACAAAATGTAATCAAATTTTTTAAAATAATTTTTTTTCTTACTTACGGGAAGAACGGTTTTGCTGAAGTATCTCAAAATTTAGCTAGATACAGAAAATAACTTTGTTGCAAGATCAAAATAATTATAGTAGGTCGCTGAAGTATAATAATAATTTTGTAAAAAAATTTGACAGTTTAGAAATCAGTTTGAACGTTCTACATAATTATTTTGATGGTGCAACAAAATTATTTTCAGATCTGTATCTAGCTAAATTTTTAGAATCTTCAGCAAAACTGTTCTTTCGATGTTCTTTCAATGAGAATAACGAGTTACGGTAACGATAAGTTACTTTTTTGAATGAGTAACGAGTAACGAGTAACGGTAACGAGTTACTTTTCGCAATGAGAATAACGAGTTACGGTAACGATGAGTAATGAGTAAGTTGTATGACTTGGAGGAGAACAAATAATGGTATAATCAATTTTGAAAAATTAATTTTTTTAGGTCACATAAAATCATCGTCATATAAAATTCTATTTTTTAAAATAGAATTATATGATTTTTTACACTGTAATAAAGCTCTCTTTTGTTAAGAATTTTCTGATATTTCAAATTATATCACGATATTTTTAATATAAAATATGAAATATCTCGTAAAGTATTCACTTTTCGATGACTTACCTTCATACTTTTATACACAGAATGGTGGAAGGAACCGAATAATAATATTAATTTTTATATTTGCAATTTGCAAATTAAAAAATGCGTCTACGAAATGCAATCAAAGTATTTAAAATAATTTTTTCTGTTTCTTTTTACAACAATCGATTCCTTTCATTATTCTATGTATAAAAGTATTGAGGTAAAGTCAATCGAAAAGTCAATACGTTACAAAATGTTTTCATATTTATATTTAAAATATATCATTGACAAAATTTGAAATATCCCAGAAAATTCTTTGATTCTTTTATGAGCCTTTTTTTCATGTTATCCAATTATTTGTTTCTATCTGTTTAATGTAACGGTAACGATAAGTTACTTCTTTCAATGAGTAACGAGTAACGGTAACAAGTTACTTCTTTCAATAAGAATAACAAGTTATATACGGTAACGATGAGTACTTTTCTGAATGAGTAACGA
>JASTWL010001437.1:0-38325 GCA_035220575.1 Temnothorax rugatulus | reverse complement strand
GAACGGGCCCGAAGGGCGGGTCAAGCGGACTCCAGCCGACTTGCACCCGTCTCGCGCAATTTATACTCCGAGTCACGCGGCCGAACCTCGCCGTCGTGTCTTCGTCAAGTTAGCAAGTGTCGGTCCACGCGGATTTACGCCCCGTTGTGCATCCAACTTGCCATTGTCGTGCCATCAAGGCACCTGCGAGAAGTGTCTCACAGACATTCTCCATAGCGCCGTTTGTGCGCTCGCTCCCGCGCTCACAGTGCGGTGACGAACATTTACGCCTCCGTGCGTCTGCAGCTTCACCCTCGCTGCACGCGAGTGGTGAACCTTAATCGAAATATAAGTGCGCGTCTCGGCGGTCATTACTTGCGCCTCCCGTGCGTTCCGTGTTTGCTCCAGTCGCGCACGCAGATCATACGTGCATCACGTGCACGCCGCAAACACATCTGCCGCGGCCTCTGTAAAGGCTCTTCAGCATAAACGTTGTACATAATAAACGAGTGCTTTGTGGTAAACGCAGTGTCAGCTCAATTCCGCACTCCCGATCCCTGTCGGGGTCGACCCGGCCTTCTCTTACGCTAATTGGCGACCGGGACTTACAACCGGCCAAGAATTTCGCCACATCGTTATAATCATTAGTTTGAAATTAAATAATTGAAAATCTATGAATAACACATAAATAAATAATTAATTACTGAATTGAGAAATAATTAAAATTAGCTTTAGAAATTTTCTAAAAAAATATAATAAATTTATATAACTCATTGTTTAAGATAAGATAGAATGTTCATAGATAAAGTAGGATGCTGAAAGAGATTGTGTATTCGTCGGTATCATTGGTAGCTGCCGCTACTACTTCATACGAATTCTTGTATTACTGCGCGCGCGACGCAGGCCGCGTTGCGACCGGGAATCGAGACCGTTCGAGAAGGCGTATCTGCGCATGCGTGAGCGGGCCCGTGCGTGTTTGCGGCCCGGCGAGTCGCATTCGTGTCCGGTCCGTCCTGAGCACATCGTCGAGTCACGTTAATCGTGTTTCAGCGATAATAACCGATTGCGTCATTTAGTAATAAGATCTCGTCTTTGTAAGTCGAGGATCATCGGACGAATCGCTTCGCATTTCCACGACGGTAGTGAGCACGGATCGCTTGACCAGGAGATAAAGATACAATCGTCACGTCCGCAACGTCGATGTTCGAGACGAAGGACGGCAGCCATTGTAGTCTATTCTAGACGGATTTTCCGGATCCATCGCTACCACGAGACGGGTATTATTGAGTCTTGATCGGACTAACTATCATGCTGATAGCGTAATCAAGACGAATTGGATGATTAAGGTAACATCCTTTTTTTCTTTCTAATCTGAAAACGGGGCAATCGTCAATCGAGGAGATTGCTAGATATTCGTCTGAAAGGACTCAAGATCGTTTTCCTCTTTCAGATTCACGTGTTAATGAGCGGAGAATACATCCTCTACATTTGAGTCGACTCTTATTTCATAGTAACGTACATTTACAAAGATACTGAGCTCAGATTAACGTACTTTTAAATATTTATTGTGAGATTGCAATCCACTTTATCATAACTTGATTTATGTAAAGAATCATTTAACGATCGAGTCAAACGTTTAATACCACCATCTACATGGTAACGGTCGCGTTTTCTCGCTCGGAATTCGCTCGCCAGGCCAGGGTGAGAAAACGTGGAGACACTGGTTGGTTTTACATGAGATCTTTATTCTATACTATTCACAATACATATTGATGGAGGGTGTGAGTGTAGGTGCGTGTGTGTGTGTGTTGCTCCGCTGAGCCGCTGTGTACGTGTGAAGGTTGATTCGCGGACAAGTACGGAGGCACGATTGCCTGACGGATTCGCGGTACAAGTACGGAGGCACGGTGCCTGACGGACTCGCGGACAGGTATGGAGGCACGGTTGCCTGACGGATTCGCGGACAGGTACGGAGGCACGGTTGCCTGACGGATTCGCGGACAGGTACGGAGGCACGGTTGCCTGACGGAGGCGCGGCTTATTACTAATAGACAGGTCGGTCAGGAGCTCAGTCGGGGGCGCCCGACTGAGCGGCCCGTACACCGGGGGCACCCGGCTTGAAGACGGGGGCACCCGTCTTCCGTACGGCGGAAAGGGTCGGGGGCGCCCGACCCAGAGGCAGGAGGGGGCAGGTAAAACCAACCGGGGGCACCCAGCTGGGGAGGCCCGTACCCTGGGGGCACCCAGGTGAGAACGGGGGCGCCCGTTCTCTGTACGGAGGACGAGGTTGGGGGCACCCAACCTAGAGAGCGGTCTCGGAGAGTGGTCGTGACAGGAACAGGAGTCGGATAGGACTGGTGACTCGAGCCGGCTCGAGTCCCCTATTTATACCCCGAGTGGGGAGTGGTGGGGGCTGCCCCACCACTCTGGCATCGGGAGCACGTGCGTCGTGACGCCGAGGCGCGTGCTAGACGGCCGTCAGGGCCGTATCGGTAGTGACGAATACGCGTATCGTCACATCACCCCCCCCCCCGTTTGGAGAGGAAATATACATATTTACACAGGTATCGGTCTACGCGCTGTTTTATTTTACATCTTACAAGATAGCTTATAAACTAGCGGCGTTGGCACGACGTTAAGACGCCCGTGGGTCGAATCGCAGGACCCATCGGTCGTTACCGACCCGAGCGCGGTATTTGCGGTTGCGGACCATGGCGGAGCGTGGTACCGCGACTCTCTCACCGGTGGGCAGCGGGATCCATATGCGATCGTCCAGGGGGGAGGTGGCGGACATTCGGGCCAGCGGGGTGGACCGGGGCGGCCAGGGGCCTGAAGGTGGTCGGGCCGCGGTCAGAGAGGGGCGACCCGGCGTGGCGGCGGCGCAGGCTGGCGTGTCGACCCTTGTCGTGGCGATCCCTCGTGCGACGGTAGGGTGCGGGGGCAGGGGAGGGACCGGGGGCGTCGGGGCCGTTGATCGTGGGGCCTGGTGGCGGTGGAGGGCCGGCGATGGACTGCCTGGGGGCCGGTGGGCGTCTCGTGACGGCTCCCCGAACGTGGAGTGCCCTTGGTTGCCGGGGCCGTTGCTCGTGGTGCCGGACGGTTGGATGTGTCCGGAGGCAACCCGGCCGGGGGTCGGTCGGTGTTCCGTGGGCGTTCGGCAGGCCGTAGGTTCGCCCTTACTCGAGAGGCCGGAGGGCGCCTGGCCGGCCGTAGTGGCACCGGCTCGATGACGATGGCGGCGCGGCGGCGGTTCTCGGAGTCGCCCCGTTGAATTCGGGTTCCCACACTGGGGGCCTGGCGGCGCGAAACGTCCCCTGGGCTGGTAGTCGGCCCCGCATCCAGCGGCTCCTCCCATAGGTCGTCGATATCGCTGATATCGCCGAAAAGCTCTTCTAGTAGGTTCTTCGCACGTTGATCCATGTTGACGGACTCGCGATACTAGAGCAACTGGAAAATCGTGCGCGTCGCGGGCTTATATACCGGAAGCGGGCGTATTCTTTTCGTTCCTTTTGGCGAGTTTTTTTCCGGCTTAGGAATGCGGACGTCATTTTCCCCGAAAACGGTCCGGGCGCGGTTCACGTGACTTTATTTTTGTAAACACGCGGCGCTTTCGCCATTGCTATCGCAATCCCGATTCTAACAAGAACTCTCCACGACCGAGACGCGAGGCTCCGGCGCGTTCTTTAAATCTTGGACGTGCACATGTCGGTGCCATCGTCCCCGGGGTCGCGTAAGTCGACTATAACGGGCGAGATGATTTTCCTGACCTCGAGGGGTCCGGTGTAGCGGGGGCCAACTTGGCGTTAAAGCCCGTAGCCTTCTTTGAGAGTGGGTACTCCCTCTTCCAAACGAGGTCTCCGACGCGGGGTCTCCAATCCCGCCGCCGCAGGTGTAGTGGGCCCTCCTGTCGTTGAAACGCTCGGGCCATGTTGACCCGTACTACCTCGTAGGCTTCCTCTAGCCGGCGCCGAGTCTGGTGCGGTGCCGGGTTTGCCGCATGGCGACGGTCCTCCCGGGTGTGGGAGGGCGAGCTCCCGACCGTGATTGAGGTACGCCGCGTGTACCCGGTGGCTTCGTGTCGGGCGGTGTTGTAGGCGAACTGCAGCGGGGGCCAGATTGCTCGTTCCCAACGCCGGTGATTTTTGCCGACATATTGGGCGACCATGGTCTTCAGTGTCCGATTGGTACGCTCGACCGGATTGCAGTGAGGTGCCCTTACGGGGGTGGTTCGATGCTCGATCCGGAAGGCCCGCAGGACTCCCTCGAGTTGCTCCGATTTTAGCTGGGTCCCGTTATCGGAGATGATCTGGTCGGGGCACCCGTGCTGGTAGATGATCCGGTCGAGGATTGCCTTGGTAACGGCAGGCGCGGTAGCCCTACGAAGGGGCTTAAGCTCGACCCACTTCGTAAACCGGTCCTGCATGACTAGCAGCCAGGCGTGGCCCTGGGTGGATCGCGGCAACGGGCCGACCAAGTCCAGGGTCACCTGTTGCCAGGGCCTGGTGACGGGCGCCGTGTGGAGATTCCCGGCCGGCTTGGTTGTCGGTGCCTTGTGCGCCAGGCAAGTCGGGCACTGTCGGACGTAGCGGGTGATGTCCTGGAACATCCCTGGCCAATAGAACAGACGGGCCATGCGGCGATGGTCTTGGCGACCCCGAAGTGTCCCGCCGTGGGATCCTCGTGGTGTCTCCGCAGGATCGGTGCCCGTTCTTCCTTCGGGATGCAGCGCTTCCACTGATCCGCCGGGTCGACCTCCCGGAAATCTACATCGTGCAAGATGTGGCGAAACAGCTGGCCGTCCTGGATGCGGTAGTCTGGGAATTCGGTGGGGCGTTGCCTTGCACCGGTCAGGATCCGCCGGTACCATGGGCACTTCGGGGCGGCCTGAGCCTCGCATACCTCCGGTTGACGTGAGAGTGCGTCGGCGACCTTGTTGAGGCTGCCCTTTCGGTAGCGTACGTCGAAATCGTACTGCTGCAGTTCAAACAGCCACCGGCCCAACCGGCCGGTGGGTTCTTCCAGGCGTTGCAGCCACCGGAGGGACTGATGGTCGGTCACCACGGTGAAGGAGTACCCCTCGAGGTATCCCCGCATCTTCCGGATGCCCCATACGATTGCGAGGCATTCTAGCTCGGTGGCGCTATAGTTCTTCTCCGCGCCGTTGAGCGTTCGGCTCGCATACGCCACTACTCGCTCTCCGTCCTCCTGGTGCTGGGTTAGCACGGCTCCCAGTCCGCATGCGCTGGCGTCTGTCTGGAGCACGAACCGGCGATCGAAGTCCGGGCAGGCCAGTACGGGAGCGGAGGTCAGTGCCTCCTTCAGGCGCTCGAAGGCGCTTTCTTCGTCCGGGCCCCAGGTCCACTTTACTCCCTTCTTCGTCAGGCGGGTGAGCGGGGCGGCTACCGTTGAGAAATTTGCGACGAATCGCCGATACCAGGAGGCCATGCCCAAGAATTGTCGTACCTTGCGTACGGTGGTCGAGCCGGCCATCGGCCACGGCGCTCACCTTATCCGGGTCGGTTCGGAGGCCATAGCGATCCACGATGTGGCCCAAGTATCGGAGCTGGTCCCGGCAGAAATGGCACTTTTCCGGATTCAGGCGGAGTCTCGCTTCTCGGAGGCGGCGGAACACTTCGCTTAGTAGCCGGAGGTGTTCCTCAAGGTGCGGCTAACCACGATGATGTCGTCCAGGTAGACAAGGACATGTGGTGCTAGGTCCGGCCCCAGTATTTCGTCGAGTAGTCTTTGGAAGGTAGCCGGGGCGGAGTGTAGGCCGAATGGCATTACCCGAAATTGCATGAGGCCTTTCCCTGGGACCGTAAAGGCGGTGACTGGCCGGCTATCGGGCGCTAACGGTATCTGCCAGTACCCATTCTTCAGGTCTAGCGTCGACAGGTATCGAGCTCCCCGCAGTTTGTCCAAGGTGGCCTGCACTTGTGGTAGGGGGTAGGCGTCTTTCTCCGTGCTTCGTTACTTGCCGGAAGTCGATACAGAAACGATACGACCCGTCTTTCTTCCGGACTAGCACGATGGGCGAGCTCCAAGCTCCGTGGGAAGGTTCGATTACGCCTTCTCGTTCCATTTTCTCCACCTCCCGGTCGATAACTGCCTGCATGGCCGGATTCCTGGGTCGGTACCGCTGTTTAATGGGTCGGTCGGTCTTAACTCGGATATGGGCGAGATCCGGTCGGTCGGGCCGCGGATGTCCTCGAATAGGGCGAGTTCCGTGAGCAGGAACTCCTGGAGGCGGCGCTCCTCGTCGGGGGTCCGGGAGGCCAGCCCCTGGGCTACGGCTCCGCATTCGGAGGCCTGTACGGTCTTGCGCGGTACGGTGGCCCGCAGTACGATTCCTGTCCGGGCCCACAGGTCGACGCCGATGAGCACGGCGCCCTGCAGCGATGGCATGATGAGGAAGTCGTGCTCGAGCACCTTCCGGCCAATCTTTACCGGGAGCGTCATGGTCCCGGGTATTGTGGTTGAACCTCCGTCAGCCAGGTGGACGGAGCTGGTCCCCTGTCGGATGGGGAATCCGAGGCTCTCCGCGTAGCGGGCGGTATCCGTGTTGATGAAGGACACCTCGGAGCCGGTGTCAATCAACGCTCGCATAGCGCGGTGTCGTATGCGAACGGAGATGTGCGGCCGCGGTTGGTAGTTACTCGGACGGTAGCGGGGTCCGGGTGGCGGCGGCTTCGCCCCCGGCCCGTGCGGCGTTTCCCGGGGTCGGGTGACAGTCGCGGGTAAGGACCCCGTCCTTGCCGCATCGCGAGCAGAATTTCTTGGCCGGCCGCTTACAGTCTAGCCGGGTGTGTCCACGCTGTTTACATCGCCAGCAGCATTCCTCCCGGTTGTATGTCGTACTGGCAACGAACGGAGTTGCGGCCGGGGCTTTTCGCTCTGCCTTTCGCTCGCGGTTCTGCTTTTCAATAGCTTCAAATTCGCGGCGCGTGCGTGTAGGTCTCCCAGGCTGGTAATATCATCCAGGCGGATGTAATACTTATACTCGGAGCTCATATTGTCGTAGAGCCGTTCGAGTTGATCGTCCGTTGTAAATCCTCCGGCTCGTCTCATGCTCGTAAGGAGCGCCGTCGCGTACTTGTGAAAGGGCTCGTCGGGTTTTTGAAACCGTCCCTGGATCTCTCTTGTCAGCTGGGCGCGGTATCGCCGGGGTAGGAACTGGTTGCGGAATTCTCTCTGGAAGCTCTCCCAGGAATCCCAGGACGCCTGACTATTTCGGTACCAGAGGAGAGTTTCTCCTCGTAGCAGCTCCGGCAGTCCTAATAGCAGTTGGTCCCCGGAGTATCCGTATCCCTGGCGCAATTCTTCCACTCGTTCTAAGAACGCGAGTGGTCCCTTCCGTCGAAGTGGCATCCCCACTTCCGGATCTGATTCATGACCCTGGCCGGGTCAGGCGCAACGGGTGCGTCGTTCTGGTGGTCCTCGTTCATCGTGCCTTGGGACTCACGCTCGTCTTTCTCTTGGACTCCCTGGTCCTTCGTTTCGGCGGGACCACGCTGGTCTCTCTCTGTGGAATATTCGTACTCCGGGTTAGCGTCCACAAATTCCCGTAGTCTGGTTCGGAGGGTATCGAGCGTGCCGCTAGGGTCGATCTCTAGCTTCTCCAACTCGGCCACCAACTCGGCTTTCGATAGCCGATAAATCCAACCCTTCATGGGCTAAGCGGAGGGAACGAACCAGTGTCTCACGGATCAGGTCCCTGTTCGGGCGCCATGTAACGGTCGCGTTTTCTCGCTCGGAATTCGCTCGCCAGGCCAGGGTGAGAAAACGTGGAGACACTGGTTGGTTTTACATGAGATCTTTATTCTATACTATTCACAATACATATTGATGGAGGGTGTGAGTGTAGGTGCGTGTGTGTGTGTGTTGCTCCGCTGAGCCGCTGTGTACGTGTGAAGGTTGATTCGCGGACAAGTACGGAGGCACGATTGCCTGACGGATTCGCGGTACAAGTACGGAGGCACGGTTGCCTGACGGACTCGCGGACAGGTATGGAGGCACGGTTGCCTGACGGATTCGCGGACAGGTACGGAGGCACGGTTGCCTGACGGATTCGCGGACAGGTACGGAGGCACGGTTGCCTGACGGAGGCGCGGCTTATTACTAATAGACAGGTCGGTCAGGAGCTCAGTCGGGGGCGCCCGACTGAGCGGCCCGTACACCGGGGGCACCCGGCTTGAAGACGGGGGCACCCGTCTTCCGTACGGCGGAAGGGTCGGGGGCGCCCGACCCAGAGGCAGGAGGGGGCAGGTAAAACCAACCGGGGGCACCCAGCTGGGGAGGCCCGTACCCTGGGGGCACCCAGGTGAGAACGGGGGCGCCCGTTCTCTGTACGGAGGACGAGGTTGGGGGCACCCAACCTAGAGAGCGGTCTCGGAGAGTGGTCGTGACAGGAACAGGAGTCGGATAGGACTGGTGACTCGAGCCGGCTCGAGTCCCCTATTTATACCCCGAGTGGGGAGTGGTGGGGGCTGCCCCACCACTCTGGCATCGGAGCACGTGCGTCGTGACGCCGAGCGCGTGCTAGACGGCCGTCAGGGCCGTATCGGTAGTGACGAATACGCGTATCGTCACAACGTGCACGCCGCAAACACATCTGCCGCGCCTCTGTAAAGGCTCTTCAGCATAAACGTTGTACATAATAAACGAGTGCTTTGTGGTAAACGCAATGTCAGCTCAATTTCCGCACTCCCGATCCCTGTCGGGGTCGACCCGGCCTTCTCTTACGCTAATTGGCGAACCGACTTACAACCGCCAAGAATTTCGCCAACATCGTTATAATCATTAGTTTGAAATTAAATAATTGAAAATCTATGAATAACACATAAATAAATAATTAATTACTGAATTGAGAAATAATTAAAATTTAGCTTAGAAATTTTCTAAAAAAATATATATAAATTTATATAACTCATTGTTTAAAGATAAGATAGAATGTTCATAGATAAAGTAGGATGCTGAAAGAGATTGTGTATTCGTCGGTATCATTGGTAGCTGCCGCTACTACTTCATACGAATTCTTGTATTACTGCGCGCGCGGACGCAGGCCGCGTTGCGACCGGGAATCGAGACCGTTCGAGAAGGCGTATCTGCGCATGCGTGAGCGGGCCCGTGCGTGTTTGCGGCCCGGCGAGTCGCATTCGTGTCCGGTCCGTCCTGAGCACATCGTCGAGTCACGTTAATCGTGTTTCAGCGATAATAACCGATTGCGTCATTTAGTAATAAGATCTCGTCTTTGTAGTCGAGGATCATCGGACGAATCGCTTCGCATTTCCACGACGGTAGTGAGCACGGATCGCTTGACCAGGAGATAAAGATACAATCGTCACGTCCGCAACGTCGATGTTCGAGACGAAGGACGGCAGCCATTGTAGTCTATTCTAGACGGATTTTCCGGATCCATCGCTACCACGAGACGGTATTATTGAGTCTTGATCGGACTAACTATCATGCTGATAGCGTAATCAAGACGAATTGGATGATTAAGGTAACATCCTTTTTTTCTTTCTAATCTGAAAACGGGGCAATCGTCAATCGAGGAGATTGCTAGATATTCGTCTGAAAGGACTCAAGATCGTTTTCCTCTTTCAGATTCACGTGTTAATGAGCGGAGAATACATCCTCTACATTTTGAGTCGACTCTTATTTCATAGTAACGTACATTTACAAAGATACTGAGCTCAGATTAACGTACTTTTAAATATTTATTGTGAGATTGCAATCCACTTTATCATAACTTGATTTATGTAAAGAATCATTTAACGATCGAGTCAAAACGTTTAATACCACGTTTATAAGACATATCAGATAAATCTGTACTGTTCCAACGTTTATATATGAGACAATTCCTTGTCATTTCGATTACTTGCTGAGATATGGTAATTAATTATCTGCGTTTACTAGCCCTGATAACCGCCAACGATAGAAACCGATAAAAAATTTCTTATCGTTTTTAATATGGTTAGTGAATCGTTTATTTACCGATACTCTATCAGAATTCACGTTACAAAATACTTGGAATCCTATTGTAAATGTCTTATCAGCTGCACATCAGTTTCTATCGTTTTTAATATGGTTAGTGAATCGTTTATTTACGATACTTCATCAGAAACTCACGTTACAAAATACTTGGGATTCTATCGTAAATGTCTTATCTGCACATCAGTTTCTATCGTTTTTAATATGGTTAATGAATCGTTTGAATTAGTTTTAGTCAATCCATTTCAATCGTTACGAATCGTGAATTAAGGAATCAGATTCATACCGATTTATTTCTTTCAATCGGTTTTTATCGTTTTGAAGAACACCGGGAACGGGCAACTAGCGCTAAGAGTCGGAGGCCGCTGGGCTCGGTGTTTCGGTGTCCGGGGCGGATACCGCCAGGAAGTCCTTATAGGAAGAGATCCCTTCAGTTACGATACTGGATTCCTCTGCTTTTCGCCTCGCAGGGGGTCTGCTTATGTATTAGGACTAGATGTATTTTAAATACAAGAAGCGCTTTCCATTATGCGCGGCCTAGCGGCATTGTCGCGAACTAATCGCCGATTTGGTTCATGCGAATTCAATTTATATCATTGATATACGATAGAAAACGAACCGGATTTGCTGCCGTAAAGAAGATGATAAGTTGTATGTCAGAAAATCCTGATAAGAAACGATAGATGTATCGGTTCGGTTAAGTCGTAATAAATATCGACGAGATATCTATCGTTTTAACCTTATAAAAACATATACAAAGTAGAAGGCTTTTCAAACGATTCAATTTATATCATTGATATACAACAGAAAACGAACTGATTAGCTGCTGTACAGAACATGATAAGTTGTACGTCGGAAAATCCTGATAAGAAACGATAGATGTGTTGATTCGGTTAAGTCATATAAATATCAATGAGATGTCTATCATTTTATTCTTATATATCGTATTAATGCATACGATAAAATTATTACCATAAATAACGATATATACTATATCGTGTATATACGATTGATTCAGACGGGCAATAATTGTACATATAGAAAACGATTCATAACTATAAAATTTGTATAGTTATTTCCTTATTCGGATCTAAAACGATAGAAACCGATTCAATTCGATTAATGTTTTATCTGTCTTCTAAATATGCAACGATAGAACCGATAAGATACGATTAAAAACGATACAGATGTAGCCGTTTTTAATCGTTTTCTATCGGAGATGGTTACCAGGGGTTGCATACGTGTTTTAGAAGTAAACTTTTCCTTCTCTGCAAACTGCTTGTCGAAACCGCATTTCATATTATAAGTGACAAGTATGTGCGTACCGTTCTTCTGCACGGTAATGGCAGAATACTGCTTCTGCGTAAAAACTCATAATACCCGGGCGAATCTAATGTTCATTGACATACACAGCATCATCCACTCTTCTGTGTATCGTCTACCTTTGGCACTTGTTTTACTTGCAGCTCCGATAATTTCTTTCAGGGCTGCTTTCTGAGTGGCTGGCACGTTCAATTCTGAACACGTCTCGTCTAATGTCGTCTCTTGAATTCTAGCTATTTGGTCCTCTTTTTCTTTGACGGACTGCATGAAAAAGATTGGCCTGCAACTTTGCTCGATTCTTTGCACATCTTTCGCGTCTTCGTTTCATTTGCATTACTCTCAGCTTACGTTGATCGACAGGATTCGGAAGATCACGAATACGATGCAAAGATAGACGATTTTCAATCTCGATACTTGTTGAAGTATACGTTTTCTGAGCTTCGTGCAGTTGTCGCATTTTTTCGTTTCCAAAACCCATACTGCACTGTTTGTGTCGCCATTGTTGGGCCAGTCTTGGAATGCGGTATTAGCGGGCACAGTGGACATCAATGTCGCCCAGACCACTACAAAATTCATGTTTTGGAATTTTTCCAAAATGCATGGCATGGGGTCGGCTATATTATAAATTTGCTTCAGTTTCGTCCCCTGTGTGTTGACGTGACGCCCATTAACGTAATACTGCAATTGTCTGTCAGTGTCAAGAACAACATGTTTTAGAGTCAGCGGAAAGTGCATGCCGCTATCAGTTCTCAGTTTCGCATATGAAAACAGAATACGTTTGTCTCTTTTGAGCAGGCAATTCGAACCGACGCTCCAGAATTTCGATATCGTAGCAGAATATGTTTCACAGGCACTGGTACTCGCTTCTCGAATGCCTATAAGACACTCATAAGATTAAAAAAAAACACCACTTTAATATTAATACATGGAATTTCGATGTTAAAGAGGTAAGTAAAAGTGGAAATAAATTCTTTTAATGTATATTTTTTCTTTTTTTTTAGGTTCACCGAAAGGAATTGACAACATTTTCAATGGTAAGTACGGAACTGTTAAAGAGGTAAGTAAAAGGGGAAGGGTTCGCCCTTGGCTGAAGCAAGGGAGGCGGAAGGAAATGGCCGGATGGAAGACGAAGGGAGGGAAAACGAAATGTAAGGTCGCTATGGCCAGGACGTGATATTAAAATTTTATGTTTATGTGCTCAAGTGGACTCGAACCTGGTTAGCCAGATTACGAATCTGGCGCTCTGTTACTAGACCACACTGTCACCAAATTATGGTTGTAATTATTCTAAAAATGAACCGCATTGAGCTTTACTGGTTGGAATTGCATTTTATTGTGTGTGTGTGTGTGTGTGTGTGTGTGTGTTGTGTGTGTTTGTATACCACAAGGATAAGGACCCCAAACCCTCCTTGTGATGTGTGTGTGTGTGTGTGTGTGCATGTGTGTGTGTGTGTGCGCGTGTGTCGCGTGTGTGCGCGTGCGTGTGCGTGTGCGTGTGCATGTGCGTGTGCGTGTGCGTGTGCGTGTGCGTGTGCGTGTGCGCGTGCGTGTGCGTGTGCGCGTGCGTGAGCGTGTGTGTGTGTGGTGTGCGTGTGTGTGTGTGTGTGTGTGTGTGGTGGTGGTGTGTGTGTGTGTGTGTGTGTGTGTGACAATCGTATCACGAGATAGAAATTTTAATTTCAAATTACAATAATTTTATTAATAATACGATTTTTAATCATTGAGTAGTACAGTGGCATTCACTCCCAATCCTAAGGTATATACACGGCGAGGTGGGGGTTGATTTCCGTGTTTGAACCACATGTCCGGATGGCTTTAGCCAAATCGTCATAAATTTGCCAAATTCCACTGGGGCGCAGGCAATATGCGATATAATGGCCTAAGGCAAAGGCTACTATTCCGGCCAACCTATATAAATGTAATAAACCAATTAAAAATAATTCTTAAAATGTGCATTTAGAAATACAACGAAAAAAGCATATCGTTATAACAAACTTGTATTCAGAACTTTATAGTCGGAGAGCTGACGACACTTTTGGCCAAGTGATTTTGTAAAACACGATTTTCCGTTTTAACCTGCGTGGACGACTCTCCTTCGATAATCCGAACACCTGGCTGGCCGTACCTGGGGGGTTTAGAAGTACGCAGGTGAGAAAAAAAAACGGATTTTTAAGTCATAGTATAAATCTTAATTTTTATCGGATATTGATAATTGATCACTCAGGAACATGCAAATAAATTGCCAGTTCGATTGCTCGGGGGAATTAGTCGCCAGGCTTAATTATAAATAATTAAAAATATTATTTTCAAGTCATACTATAAAAGCTGGGTTTTTTTACTAACAAGTATAGTGCTAACACATACCACCCAAAAAAGCCAAATGAAAATTTGGTGATAACATCGCTAAAAAAATTATTAAAAATGCACAAAGCCGGCGCGCGGCGGAGGGGTCTGACGATGGCCACACAATGATTCTTCAGAAAAGAAGACAATTGGACCACCACCACTATCTTCACAAATAACGCAACGCTGCGCCAGCAAAGCCATTTTTTTATTTTCACACTATTTATTGCTTATCAATCTGTTCATAAAGTGATACGATATGATAGTTATGTATGTAGACTTTATTGTGTTTCCCCGTAGTGTTTACAATCTCGATCCTTGGCGTTTTAAAGGGACGTACCCAACCCTGTACATTACATTGTATTACCTCTACCGGACCAGCATTGTGCGGCCTTACATTTACATTTATGATATTTACACCCCCTCTCCCCGCCCTCCATCCGGCCCTCCCTTTCCCTGCCTCCCTAATCCCTGCCTCCGTCATCTCCTCGCTGACCTTCTCTCTTCGCTGCTTTTTCTCCTTCCTTCCGGCACTCTTCCTCCTCCAGTTCTCAACCTTCCTCTCCTTCTCGTTCCACTCTCCCTGCAAACATAAAAATCGACATCCCTCCCCCCTCTTCCTTCGCCTCTTCAATCGTCTCCTTCTGCTTCCCTCCCTCCTGTCTCGGCTCTGCCACCGTGCCTACTTTACCTCGTCCGCGCTCATAAGAAGTTTCTCCTCCATCTCTTTCGAAATCTCCTCCTCTACCGATAGCCTTTCCCTCTTGCTCTCCTCCAATCTCCCTCCAAATTTTCCCTCTCTCTCCACTCTCTCTCTTATTCTCGCCTCCACCGTTTATCCTCGTCAATTTTCACCCTTAGCCTGCTTCCTGCCTTCCTTCTCGCCTCCAGCACCCTCCGCTTCTCCTCCTCATTCCCAGCCTGACCAGTAGCGTTAGCCAATCCCCCCTCGTTCCAACCGCCCTCACCTCTCTTACGTCCGCCTTCACCACCAAGCCTTCCTCAAAGAGCTCCCTCACCTTCTCGGTATTTGATTCCTCTCCCTCCCACCTCTCCTTCTCGATCCTTATTATCACGCTCCTCCTCTCAATTCGTCTTCTCTTCTCTCACCCTCCTCTGCCCACCATTTCTCTTCCCCAGTCATTCCTTTGCCTTCCTCTCCCTCCTCTCTCTTCCTTTTTTTCCCCGCCTTGCTCCATTCTTTCAACCTTTACCTTCAGCCTCTTCACCTCCTCCCTCAGTTCCTCTATCACCTCCTCTTTCCTCTTCCTGTCCTCTTTGACCTCCCTTAGCAGCTTCGACATCTTCTCCTCCACCACCTTTTCCACCACCTCCTTCCCGATTATACATCTTCCTTCCATCCTGGCCTATCTAAAACATGCATAGGTTACAACTCTTGCATCCTCTCCTCTCCCTTCCTCTACCTTCCTCTTCCTCCCTCCTCTCTCCCACCGGATCAATCGCGCTTACCTTTTTCTCTTCCACCTTAACCTTAACCTTTTTGGCCTTCCACCTTAACCTTCCACACCTTCCGGACCAATTCTTTCGACTATCGCTATTACTTTCCACTTCCGTTCGCTTCCTCTCACGACCCACCTTCTCTACCGCTACCACGTGCCTTTGCTTCCTGTTCACCTCGCTCTATCGATTTCTTCCTTCGACCTCTCGATCTCGCCGCTTGTCCTCCGATACGCGTTGCGCACCCGCCTTTCTCCTTTCTGCCGCTCCCGCCTCGTATGCCATATCCTCGTCTCCATCGCCCCGGGCTGCCAACCTCTCCCTTTACCTTTTGCCTGACTTCTCCGTCGGTATCACGTTCTTTTACCTTACCGACTCTCCTACCTTTGCTCTTATCCTCCTCATCCTCGCTCTTCCGCACCTCCGCCTCATCAGCCGCATCTCCTGTTCTTCTCCACCTCCTCCCCTAACCGTTCCCTCCTTTCCTTCTCGTCCTGCTACCTTCTCCCTTCCTTACCTCTATTCATCGTCCACCATAACCTCCTTCTTCAGGCTACTTTCTCCAACCTTTTTTCCTTTGTCTTGCTTCTCCCTTTTCCTCACTTCCATTTCCTCCACCTCCTATCCACTCTCCTCACGCTCTCCACTACTCCTCCTCCATCCCTCTCCCTCCTATCACCCTTTTCCACACCCTTAACTCTTCCCTTTACCTCTCCGACCTGTTCACACCGCCAAGAGCCCGCCACGTTCCCTCTCTCTCTCTCTCTCTCTTTCTCTCTCTATATATATATATATAATATATATTATTATATATATATATATATATATATATATAAAATATTTAAATATATCTGTCCCGTATTTTTCACTTGCGTCTTCTCCTTTTCTTTTTTTCCATTTTGACTTGAAATCGTATAATCTATCTAGCAGAATCTGTTAATCTATCTTTACCAAAAATTTGTTCGGAGCGAATCGACCTTATTAAATATTCGAATTTATTCTAAAATCAATCAGAGAAAACTTCGATCCCACTCGAATCGCATTTTGTGAGTACCTATGCATATGTCTTGAATTAATCCTCTGCAACATGCAACAGGCGCGGCCGACGAACGCGGTCGAGTGCAAAGCGGAAGTAGGCTTGCGTGCAATCGCCGTGCGAATGGGTGTGCTCCGATAATGATAGTTAAAATACACGTTTTTAAAAACTCTTGAGGCTCTGACGCTAAAAACAATTGAGGCCATCGTCAGACCCCTTCGCCGCGCGCCGGCTTTGTGCATTTTCAATAATTTTTTTAGAGATGTTGCCACCAAAATTTTTATTTGGCTTTTTTTTTTTTTTGGTGGCATGTGTTAGCACTATACTTGTTACTAAAAAAAAAACCCAGCTTTAGCTTTTATAGTATGACTTAAAAATAATTATTTTTAATTATTTATAATTAAGCCTGGCGACTAATTCCCCCGAGGAATCGAACTGGCAATTTATTTGCATGTTCCTGAGTGACCAGTTATCAATATCTGATAAAAATTGAGACTTATACTATGACTTGAAAATCCGTTTTTTTTTTCTCACCTGCGTACTTCTAAACCCCCCAGGTACGGCCAGCCAGGTGTTCGGATTATCGAAGGAAAGTCGTCCACGCAGGTTAAAACGGAAAATCGTATTTTACAAAATCACTTGGCCAAAAGTGTCGTCAGCTCTTGGACTATTATATCTTCGCCGTGTTGAAGTGTCAATGTAACTGGCATTTGTTTTATAGTGCATGTCGTTCCTGTCGTACATTTGATATCTGATCGTATGTCAAGTTCAATCATAATGTTCTCTCAACCACGTGTACTGTCCCAAGCACGGGTCACGGCATTTTATCTTAAAAATCGGTGATCGAAAGTGTAAAGTTGTCTCCAAATAGCCAAACCCTTTATTTGTAATGTTTTTGTGGTTCGGCACTAGGACTATCGTCCCATACGTACTACCTTCGCAGTGTGAACAAATCTCCGTATTTTCAACGCTAGGCTCCGAAGCTAGCGTTTTGTTGATCATATTCGCAATATTGTCAGTAGTATCGATAACGTATGATATAACCCGTACTTTTGTCTGCATGTGCGGTTCACAGGAGTATAGGTTTTTAAGGATTAGAACTCTCTTGCGGAACACGGCTTGCGTCGCTCCTTCCTCAATTAAATTGCACACGAGTGTCAGTGTGCTATTTTTGGATCCCTTCAGGAAGTTGAAGTAATTGACGTCGTCAATTGCAGCCGTCATGAGCACGTGGAGTAGTGCGTCGAAGGTGCACGTATTAGTTACGTAATATGACTTTATTTCGCCATTTTTTTCTTTGATTTTGACAGGTAGACAACGCGAACCGTGTGGTAGCAGTGTGGACTTTTTCTTCTGTGCGACAAGAGCATTTCTGTGTCGAACTTCGGGATACGCTTTAAAGAATTTACTTATTTTTCCTGATTGGCAGCAGGTCTGAAAACTCCATTTATTGTCTAATGCAGTAGACATATCCTTCCATGCCTTGTGTGACCAGGCACCCGCCTGCTCCGCTACCCAGCGGATCACTTTTGAAGTATTGCATGAAGTTCTTGACGGTTTGGATGGCCAGCTCGGGTGGTACAGCTGGCTTGCGCGGCATATTGCCATTGAAAAGTTGAAAACTCCTGTAACACCAAGGCTTGTATTTTTTCAACAATATTACTAAATCATATTTTCTTTTAATGCTAAGGTTCTATTATGACAAATGAATACTTGAGAAAGTTGAGTATATAGTTGCATTGAAATGTTAGATTGTATAAAAATTTTAGAACATTGAAATAAAATTAAAATCCGAAAAATCAACCTCACTACTAAGAACATTGAGATCGGACAGCAATCGTATTGCATACATACTACAGCAGTTAAAACAGTTTTCCTGTTATGAAATCTAATAGCAATTCGATCATCCGTACACTGGATTAATGCATATTAAAAGCTGCCACACATGAAGTTATTTTAATGTAGAAGCATATCAATATTTTAAACGATTAAACAAATACTTAATAATAATATTGTCACGTTATTTAGTAGAATGATTTTAGTAGAACGCATTAAGCCGGTATCAGACTACGCATTGGAGATTAAGATTAAAGATTGAAGATTAAAGATTGAAGATTAAAGATTGAAGATTAAAGATTTAAGATTAAAGATTGTTCAATCACACTAGCAACGCATTGGAGATGAGATTAAAAATTGAAGATTAAAGATTGTTCTATCACACTAGATTCTGACGTACGATTGACAATATGGTGGTTATAGGAATTAATAAACATGTCTCATAAAGCTGAACGTATAAATATTATTAGGAGAAGAAATTTAGCCATTTCTCTTCTCTTAGCAATTGCTATAGAGGAAGAAGAAGAAAATAAGCGTTCAATATGGACAAATCCTTATTTATTAAAAAGAAAAAGAAGAGGTATGCATCATAATCTTTTTACGGAATTGGCTTTCGAAGATCCAGAAAGATTTAGAAGGTAAAAAATGTATAATATACATATATTAATAGTTAAGAAAGCTATTTCTCTAGTTTAATTTACATTACAATATTTTTATATCAAGTGTCTTAAATACATATATTATAACCTAATGTAGATGTCTTCGCATGAACGCAACTTTATTTGAAAATCTTTTGGAAAAAATCACTCCTTTAATACAAAAGCAAAATACACATTTAAGGGAGAGTATTTCACCGGCTGAGAGGCTCTCTCTCACTTTGCGACATCTTGCAACAGATTTTTTTAATTTGTTTGAAATAATCAGTTTGTGAACAATAAAGCGGGGAGCACACACTTCTGCACAACGCATAAAGCGTAAGCATAAGAAAATTGATTGGTCCATATGTGCATAAGGAAATAGACCAATCAGTTTTCTTACGTATTATGCGTTACACAGAAGTGTGTGCTCCCCGCTTAAGTTTGGAATACTCAACACGTATCAATAATGACAGCAATGTTATTTGAAACATTTACTTTTAGGAGAATCTCAAGAATCTCTTCGTCTCACATACCGGATTGGTCAGAGTACCATCTCTGATATAATTAAAGAAGTGTGTGTTTCTATTTTTATTGTATTAAAAGAGGAATATCTTAGAATGCCATCATGTGAGAATGAATGGAAAGTTATAGCTAACGATTTTGGTCATCGATGGAATTTTTATAATTGTGTCGGAGCTATGGATGGCAAACATTTTAAAATTGATCCACCATTACAATCAGGATCTTTATATTACAATTATAAAGAGAGTTTTTCTGTTGTATTATTGGCTGTTGTGGATGCACAACTACGATTTATATATATAGATGCTGGCACAAATGGTAGAATCAGCGATTCTGGAATTTGGAATAAATGTTCTCTTAAAACTCATCTTGTACATAATAACCTGAAAATTCCTATTTCAGCACCTTTGCCCAATACAGAAAAAGAATTTCCTTATGTCTTAGTTGGAGATGAAGGCTTTCCTTTAAGTACAAAGGTTCTTATTCCTTATCCGCGACATTTATGTAGTGGTAGAAAAAATAGAAGAATATTCAACTATAGGTAATTTTTTACATTAAAAAATCTAAAATATATTTTTTATATGTACTAATTAACTTTTTTATTTTGTTCTTTGTCTTAAAGATTATCCAGAGCGCGACGTTGTTCTGAAAATGCTTTTGGGATATTAGGAGCTAGATTTCAAATTTTTAGGTCAGCAATGCGTTATGATCCTGATGATGCGACAAAAATTATACTAGCATGTTGCTGTATACATAATTAGTGCGTTCGAAAATAGGTTCGGCTGGTGTTGGGAAAAATAATAAAGTTGGCAGTATTGAGAATTCCCAACACTGCGTTCGTTTTCTCCCAACTGGGAAAAGTTGGAGATTGATAGAATGGGGGCAACTAGTGCAGATATTTATTCGTATCGGTCTCAACGCCTTTTGTGAAACATAACCTATTGCTAGTACTGAGGCCCGATTCTGAAACGCATACGAAAATAACGCTGTGTGAACATTGATTAGTGTATACTGCTTAGATCCTAAGCAGTATACACTGCTTAGGATCTAAGCAGTATACACTAATCAATGTTCACTGCTTAGGATCTAAGCAGTATACACTAATCAATGTTCACACAGCGTTATTTTCGTATGCGTTTCAGAATCGGGCCTCAGTACTAGCAATAGGTTATGTTTCACAAAAGGCGTTGAGACCGATACAAATAAATATCTGCACTAGTTGCCCCCATTCTATCAATCTCCAACTTTTCCCAGTTGGGAGAAAACGAACGCAGTGTTGGGAATTCTCAATACTGCCAACTTTATTATTTTTCCCAACACCAGCCGAACCTATTTTCGAACGCACTAAATATGTTAAGAACTGAAGTGGTGGGAAGACACATGTACACTCCTCCTACATTTCTTGATGAAGAAGACGAGCTTGCGTGTAGATTTCAGCCAGGAGAATGGCGACAAGAACCTGCTCTTGGAATGATAAATTTAAACAATCAGGGGGGTAACCGTCATGCAAATGCTGCTCTTCGACTTAGAGATGAGTGGTGTGACTATTTTAATGGAGTAGGGGCGATTCCATGGCAAGAACGTATGATTGACGTTAACACATTTTAAGTTGATTTTTTTATTTTATAATAACATTTTATAATAGATTTGGTTCAGTTAACTTTCTTTTTTTCTATTTTAACGTATAAGTAATGTAGCGTAATGTAATATAATATAATGTAGGCCGGGGCTAAACAGTCTGTTTTTTTTTCGGTGCCGATTTTTAACAACAAAATAAATAATTTTAGTTAAATGTGGTATACCACTGTAAAGAGTGAACCTTTAGCTACAAAATTTATTTAGGAAATTTTTATCCACGTCGCTTTGTTTAACCGGTATAGAGCAAAAAACGACAACGGTGGAAAAATTGAAATCTCAAAAATGCCGGGGTTAAAGCGGTCCCCCCCCCCCCCCCCCCAGGGACTAATCAGTCACACTGCATTTTCAATACATATACGTACATTTAATCCTGAAAAATGATAGGATACATTTTAATAATTGTTTTTTAAGAGAAAAATATAAAAATTTATTTAAAATTTTTATGCAAAACATTATTAATTGTTTTACCTATTCCATAAAACAATTTAGGCACGTGAATACAGATCCTGACGAGCGCACGCATGTGTTGTGTGCCTTACGCTCGCACGCAATGCACTGTTTCCCATATGCTCTATTTATTGTCAACTTCTCTGAGCACACGCAGCACGTATTATCCAAGTCTTCGTCAGAATCCGACCGCTGCTGCTTCCTTGATTTCGATTTACGCCCACTGCTCGTCGAAGGCTGCGGTTCTGTTTGTGTGGCATTTTTTTCAAGTCGTTCAACGTGGTTCTCCGAATTGTTTTGCGGCTGCGTAAGTGCTCATTTTATCTTTTCTCACCGCAAGAACTGCCTTCTTGAGTTGTTCCTTGTCGACGGGAGTCGTTTTGCGACGATACGTGCGTACCATTTCCCTCCTATACAAACTGACGCACGTGCAAGGGAAGACTGAATCACGATCGCCGTGAGCTGAAGTCGTGCGCCCGGCGCGCCACAGTGACGAGATTAGCCCGATTAGCCCCGGGTGCTTGTAGACTGATTAGCCCCAAACACAAGTTTCAGGTTTGATCGCCCATGAAATATTAGACATCAACGATAATGAAAAAACTACACTGGATTCGTGTTCAGCATGCATTACTCTTTATAATCACTTACTTTGAGATTCGGTGATACAATAATATTCAAGATATTACAAAATTTCCACGCGCAGAAAATTTCACTTTCACCTTCCGAAAACACGTTTGCCCTCGTAAAAATCATAACACGGCAGGTAACCTGCCGAAACTCCGTTGGTCACATGGGTACCATAAGCAACGTTTACAATGTTAATAGCGAGTTCGCACAATATACAGGTTCCGAGATATTTGATTAGACTTATTTACCCCGTAGACTTTAGCCCCGGTCTCCCCTAATGTAACGTAATTTAACAATTCAGTTGAACATTTGTTAACTAAAACATCATCTATATTTAAAAAAAAAAATAAATAAATAAAACTTAATACATTTGTTATCGTGGCAATTAATAACACAGGACCACAAAAAAAATCGATGAAAGGTTTCTTTGACCAGACCAGGTGTATTATATGTTTTTGGGGTCGCTGAACATGAATCTGAAGTCCGTTTTGCTCCATCACGTCAGGATTTTTTTCTAACCTCAAAAAACATGGCGGATTTTATGTGGCAAACAAACTTTTTTAAATATTGACGAATTTACTTAAATCTTGGTATCCAGGGGTTTTTGGGGTCGCTGATTACAAATTTGAAGTCAGATTTTCAAAATCCAAAATGGCGGCTCAAATATGGCGGTCGAATTTTTAAAATATGATTTAATTTTTATAAAACTTGGTATCTAGGGGTTTTTGGGGTTGCTGATTACGAATCTGAAGCCAGATTTTCGAAATTCAAAATGGCGGATCCAATATGGCGGTCAAAATTTTGAAAAATGTTTAGAACTCGATGAAATTGTCCGTACAGAGATTTTTGGGGACGCTAAATCGAAATCTGACATCAAATTTTCAAAATTCAAAATGGCGGATCCAATATGACGGACCGAGATTCGAAAAACAAGAGAAAAGTTCGATGAAATCGTACATTATTACGTTTTGGCGTCGTTGAATCCAAATCTGTTATCAAATTTTCAATATCCAAGATTGCGAATCAAATATGGCATCTAGAATGGTTAAATCCGTCAATATTTAAAAAAGTTTGCTTGCCACATAAAATCCGCCATGTTTTTTGAGGTTAGGAAGAAATCCTGACGTGATGGAGCAAAACGGACTTCAGATTCATGTTCAGCAACCCCAAAAACATATAATACACCTGGTCTGGTCAAAGGAATCTTTCATCGATTTTTTTTGTGGTCCTGTGATAATTTGCAATACATTTTAAAATTTCTTGTTCACAACGTTTATGACTAACAGGACTCATTTCACGTAATCTTGCTGCTATAAAATTGCCAAAATGCTCTGCTGAGTCACTTTGAGAGATCTGAGGTTGACTTGACAGTTTTTTAACAGCTCCAAGTGCCTCTTCTATTAATGTTTCTCGCCTTTTTTGTTGTTGTACCTCTTTTCATATACAAGTTTTTTTTATATCGTGAGATGTTGATGCTGTGTTGGAAAAGGAATAAACATTTGATGATGAACTATTAGATTGAGATTCACAAGAAGACGACGCTAAAGAATTTGGTAAGTTAGTCTCAATTACGCAGGATGGAGTCGTATCTGAAGAATTTTCAGGAATATTAGATACGACACATTGCTGAAATTAAATATGTAGTCAAAATAATGCACTGTATCATAAACTGCTCATAATAATTAAAAATGTAAAATTAAGTAATTTTAAAAAAAAATATGTATTATTTATATATATTATTTATTATTTTGAAATATGTGTGTGTGTGTATTATTTATATATTTTATTAATATTTGTATTTTATAATTTACCTGTGTATCATATAAATTAAGTTGTGTTTCATCCGTATTATTTTCAAATTCTATTTCGCAATTGGAAAGATCTAACCCGCTAAACAATATTTTGTTACTGAAATGTTTTTGTAACGTCGCAATATAGCCATGCGACATTTTACGTTTGGTTGCATAAACGTTTTAATAACATAAAAGGAACCAGAAATGTCCTGATTCAATTACCTTACATATGCGACGTTGCACTTACAACGTGTTTTAGGCATTTGCAAAACTTTATATGTGCAACATCGCATTTACAACGTTTTTGCGACGTTTGTGAAACTTGCATCAAACGTTAGGGAAACGTTACAACTTTCGTTCCAAAAACAACGTTTATACAACCAGGAACTTAAATTTTCCGTTTCACGGTTAATTTGCAACGTTGCATTTGTAACGTTTTTGTAACGAATGTATAAAGGTGAAATTTTATGGGCAGTGAAAAGCAGCAGCAGATCGTACTGATTGGCTACAAAATAGAGAAGTTCTAAAAACTCGAGAACTTCTCTATTTTGTAGCCAATGAGTACGATCTGCTGCTGCTTTTCACTGCACATGAAATTTCACCTTAATGCGGGGTCTACCAGCAGGAATAGTGGATTAGGTTGTAAGACGTCAGAATAAAACTGGTTTTTCCAGTGTAATATGGCGTAGAGTTAGACCGTCAACGGAATTGTTGAACCTCATTTTGTATGGTCTGCTCAACCATTTTTCTTATGACCTTAATCTAACTATTACACTGGAAAACCAGCTTTATGCTCTTACAGCTTACTGACGTCTTACAGCCTAATCCATCACTCCTGCATATATAATATGATATACAACATACGTAAATACGATCAATCCCGCTAAACAATATTTTGTTACAGAAATGTTTTTGTAACGTCGCAATATAGCCATGCGACATTTTACGTTTGGTTGCATAAACGTTTTACTAACATAAAAGAAACCAGAAATGTCCTGATTCAATTACCTTACATATGCGACGTTGCACTTACAACGTGTTTTAGGCGTTTGCAAAAACTTTATATGTGCCACATCGCATTTACAACGTTTTTGCGACGTTTGTGAAACTTGCATCAAACGTTAGGGAAACGTTACAACTTTCGTTCCAAAAACAACGTTTATACAACCAGGAACTTAAATTTTCCGTTTCACGGTTAATTTGCAACGTTGCATTTGTAACGTTTTTGTAACGAATGTATAATGCGGGGTCTACCAGCAGGAATAGTGGATTAGGTTGTAAGACGTCAGAATAAAACTGGTTTTTCCAGTGTAATAGGGCGTAGAGTTAGGCCATTTTTCTTATGACCTTAATCTAACTATTCTGGATCTTAATCTAACTATTCTAATCTAACTAATCTACACTGGAAAACCAGCTTTATGCTCTTACAGCTTACTGACGTCTTACAGCCTAATCCATCACTCCTGCATATATAATATGATATACAACATACGTAAATACGATCAATGAAAAACATAATAATTATTCGTTTATTAATTAATTTATTTTTATTTAATAAATTATTCTAATTTATTTTAATAAATACAGTATTGTGATGGTAAATGGGTTTAATGTCATTGCACATTTATTCTATAATACTATACTATAATGTCTATGTATATAATACTATAATGTCGTGTACGTTACACATCACACTAATAATTTTCGCTATCTATCTTATAAATGCGAACAGCCGCAAAACACGCGGTGCCGATTTTCTTTAGCTCGAACCCGCACTTACTAATTATACCTATCCGTCGCACGTGGAGGCCGGAGGAAACGCGAAGCCAAGAAACAGTCGAATTTGAGGAGAATACTATAATCCACTGTGATTGGTCAATTCTTGCGACTGACGACTTTGCGACTCGCATTGTAGACCCAGCATTATAGAAACCGCGCATCGAACTCTTAAACACGTGGCACATGCCCGCACGGAACGATGGCTCGCCGCGAACTACGCACTACTTCTTCTCGTAGCGTCCTCTATAATATATAGTTATACATTTTCTAATAATATCGCATTTTCAACGTTAATGCAGAGTAGTAAAATGTTTTTCAAAGTTACGTTTTGATTGAACCGTTTAAAGTACGTAGCGAAATGAATATTTTAGAAACATCGCAATGTTAGCGTTGAGGCAACGTTTATAAAGTCGCAAAGGAAACGTTTCATACAAAAGTTATTTGAACGTCACAAAACATTTCATTTGTGACGTTCCGAATTGTCAAATTAAATGCGGAAAAGCAACGTTTCTGATACGTTCTACAGATTGACACAAATAAAATGTTAACTTGAGACGTTTACGAAATCTTTTATTGTCTATACATATAAAACGTTTCAGATTTGCTGAATTACAGTCAAAATGTGACGTTTCAAGAAGGTTACATGTTTAGCGGGAATTGTTGATCTAAGTTTGACTGACTGACTGCCTGAACACATGCCTTTTTTAAAAACAGCAGTTTATCATAAAGATTCCATTTTGGTTTAAAAATTTTGTCAGGACTTTTTCCACTGCATCTTTCTCTAGATTCACGCGCTTTCCGATTATTTTTCATAAAAGTTTGTTTCATACTAATAAAACGATGTTGTACCATATCAGCTGTAAGAATATAATATATAGGTACCCGGGAATAAAAGATTATATATAATTATATATAAATATATATGATTATACAATATATGAATTTTGTCTCTTTATGATCATATATAATTATATATAATTATATATGATTATATATAATTATATATGAACATATATAATGATATTATATAATCATATAGGGTTATATATACTTCCATGTGAATCAATGTGAATCTTATATGGATCCATATATGAGTGCATATCTATTGTTCATATCTAGTTATATTTAAAATTATATATGTCCATATATAATCATATATGGACCCATATATAATTTCATATATAATCATATACATTTATATATAATTATATATAATTATATATAATATTTTTTTCCCGGGTATAATGTAATTTGAAGAAATGTAGAATGCTACTTAAGTTTATAAAATTAAAAAAAAATTAATTTATCTCGACGATGTATACTTTCTTTTTTATTTTTATAAAACAATGTATATTTAAAAAAACGCAAATGTAATTAAAACGCTAAATAAAATTAAATAATACACAAAATATATAAAAGACTTTTACCATTGAAAGATGGTCCTAGGATTAGGGCTATTTCATGCCATTGGTTAAGTTTTAGATCGTTTCTTTTACATGCTTCACAGCTTACATCCCACAATATCGGCCGTCTCTCAACTTCAAATATCAATTCATTTTCTTTTTCGTCAGTCCATATTTGTATTTTTGGTGGCATAGCTACAATTAATACTATATACTATTCATCTATTATAGTGTCAATTTTAGCTATAAATATATTTATGTAACCTAACAACTATATCGAAATTTAAAAAGCGATAAATATTTACTCACTAAACAAGTTTTTTTGCTTGAAATATAGAAAAAGTAAATTTCACGTAATTCTTTCGTTCACGTAATTCGTTGGAAAAATGAACCTTTTTTGCTTTCTGTCATCTATATCGCACACTGAATATAGATATATTCTAATGTCTGTGAAGTTGGCATATCATTTTCCAGCAGATCAAAAATAAAAGGGAGTTCTTGTCGCATGCAGTCGAGTTCTATAGTTCCTGATACTTTTCAGTAATAGTTCTGGTGATTTTACCCAAAAAACACTTGATCGAAAAAATGATCTGCTAACTTCCCGTAGCAGATCATTTTCTAGCAGATCAAAAATAAAAGAGAGTTCTTGTCGCATGCAGTCGAGTTCTATAGTTCTTGATACTTTTTAGTAATAGTTCTGGTAATTTTACCCAAAAAACAGTCGATTGAAAAAATTATCTGCTAGTTTTCCGTAGCATAGAGTGAGATGTCGAAGAAATCTCGGAGTTCCAGTTTATCTAAAATATTTTTCAAATAATTCTGAGCATACTGAAGCATTTTCTAAAAAGTTCCCGACACTAGCAATGTTGCATGGTTGTTTAAAAAATTAATACCGCTCGAAACCGAGTATTTAGAGAGAAAAAGTGATATGCTGTACGAAATGTCGCAGTTCCGGTTTATCTAAAATATTTTTCGAATAGTTCTGAGCATACTGAAGCATTTTCTAAAGAGTTCCCGACACTAGCAATTCTGTATGATTGTTTAAAAAATTAATATCGCTCGAAAACCGAGTATTTAAAGAGAAAGAGTGATATGCTGTACGAAATGTCGCAGTTCCGGTTTATCTAAAATATTTTTCGAATAGTTCTGAGCATACTGAAGCATTTTCTAAAAAGTTCCCGACACTAGCAATGTTGCATGGTTGTTTAAAAAATTAATACCGCTCGGAAACCGCGTATTTAGAGAGAATAGGGTGATATGCTGTACGAAATGTCGCAGTTCCGGTTTATCTAAAATATTTTTCGAATAGTTCTGAGCATACTGAAGCATTTTCTAAAAAGTTCCCGACACTAGCAATGTTGCATGATTGTTTAAAAAATTAATATCGCTTGAAAACCGAGTATTTAGAGAGAAAGGGTGATATGCTGTACGAAATGTCGCAGTTCCGGTTCATCTAAAATATTTTTCGAATAGTTCTGAACATACTGAAGAATTTTCTAAAGAGTTCCCGACACTAGCAATGTTGCATGATTGTTTAAAAAATTAATATCGCTTGAAAACCGAGTATTTAGAGAGAAAGGGTGATATGCTGTACGAAATGTCGCAGTTCCGGTTTATCTAAAATATTTTTCGAATAGTTCTGAGCATACTGAAGCATTTTCTAAAGAGTTCCCGACACTAGCAATGTTGCATGATTGTTTAAAAAATTAATACCGCTCGAAAACCGAGTATTTAGAGAGAATAGGGTGATATGCTGTACGAAATGTCGCAGTTCCGGTTTATCTAAAATATTTTTCGAATAGTTCTGAACATACTGAAGCATTTTCTACAGCATATCACCCTATTCTCTTTAAATACTCGCTTTTCGGGCGGTATTAATTTATTAAAAAATCATACAACATTGCTAGTGTCGGGAACTCTTTAGAAAATGATTCAGTATGCTCAGAACTATTCGAAAAATATTTTAGATAAACCAGAACTGCGACATTTCGTACAGCATATCACCCTTTCTCTCTAAATACTCGGTTTTCGAGCGGTATTAATTTTTTAAACAATCATGCAACATTGCTAGTGTCGGGAACTCTTTAGAAAATGTTTCAGTATGTTCAGAACTATTCGAAAAATATTTTAGATAAACCGGAACTGCGACATTTCGTACAGCATATCACCCTTTCTCTTTAAATACTCGGTTTTCGAGCGATATTAATTTTTTAAACAATCATGCAACATTGCTAGTGTCGGGAACTCTTTAGAAAATGCTTCAGTATGCTCAGAACTATTCGAAAAATATTTTAGATAAACCAGAACTGCGACATTTCGTACAGCATATCACCCTTTCTCTTTAAATACTCGGTTTTCGAGCGGTATTAATTTTTTAAACAATCATGCAACATTGCTAGTGTCGGGAACTCTTTAGAAAATGCTTCAGTATGCTTCAGAACTATTCGAAAAATATTTTAGATAAACCGGAACTGCGACATTTCGTACAGCATATCACCCTTTCTCTCTAAATACTCGGTTTTCGAGCGGTATTAATTTTTTAAACAATCATGCAACATTGCTAGTGTCGGGAACTCTTTAGAAAATTCTTCAGTATGTTCAGAACTATTCGAAAAATATTTTAGATGAACCGGAACTGCGACATTTCGTACAGCATATCACCCTTTCTCTCTAAATACTCGGTTTTCAAGCGATATTAATTTTTTAAACAATCATGCAACATTGCTAGTGTCGGGAACTCTTTAGAAAATTCTTCAGTATGTTCAGAACTATTCGAAAAATATTTTAGATGAACCGGAACTGCGACATTTCGTACAGCATATCACCATATTCTCTCTAAATACTCGGCTCTCGGGCGGTATTAATTTATTAAAAAATCATACAACATTGCTAGAGTCAGGAATTCTTTAGAAAATGTTTCAGTATGTTCAGAACTATTCGAAAAATATTTTAGATAAACCGGAACTGCGACATTATGTACAGCATATCACCCTATTCTCTCTAAATATTCGGTTTTCGAGCGGAGTTAATATTTAAACAATCATACAACATTGCTAGTGTTGGGAACTCTTTAGAAAATGCTTCGGCATGCTAAGAACTATTCGAAAAGTGTTTAGCTAAACCTGAACTGCGACCTTTCGTCGGCATCTCGTTCTATGCTACGGAAATTTTTTCAATGGACTTTTTATGGCAAAATCACCAGAACTATCGTTAAAAAGTATCAGGAACTATAGAACTCGACTGCATGCGACAAGAACTCTCTTTTATTTTTGATCTGCTAGAAAATGATCTGCTACGGGAAGTTAGCAGATCATTTTTTCGATCAAGTGTTTTTTGGGTAAAATCACCAGAACTATTACTGAAAAGTATCAGGAACTATAGAACTCGACTGCATGCGACAAGAACTCCCTTTTATTTTTGATCTGCTGGAAAATGATATGCTAACTTCACAGACATTAAACTTTCTTCTTCACCATGCAATATAAGGGGTTCTTTATTATTTGCTAAGACACATGCTACATAAACAATTTTGTCAATATAAGGTAAACACTCTATATTAATGTGATGTAAAATTTGAAAAAGTTTTATTCTTTGAATTGCTCTTTCTACGTGTATTCGCACTGAGGCTATATTATAGCCTTCAAGAACTTCTTCTGAAGTAAATTGCGGATTATACCCAAACGGTGGCATTACCAATGTACATTTCCGTTTTAAAATTTCAGTTCTTATCGCTGGAAATCCTTTATCAGCCAAAACTAAATCGCCAGGTTCAATTAAATTTAAAAAACCACTATCGTTTGTAATAAATGAATCACTTGAACGACCGCCATAACCTTTCGAAACAAAAGTTATTAAATCTGAAGGACTATAATTGCTATTAAATATTTAACGGTAAAACACGATTTGTAAGAGGAATACATAAGTGCCCTTTGTTCGACTGTTGGAGGAGTATCACATTTTAGTTCTGTACAATCTATTATTGCTCTGCAATTGGGATAATTAACAAACGATTGTGGCATTGTTTTCTTGATTGCTTCTCTTGATGGCCAAAATAACCATGTTTTTGTTTTTTCATACAATGTATTCAAAGTGCTATAAAAAATACTTGATGAGTAACTTTAGAAATATTAAATATACACCCTAAAGCGCTGAAACTAATTCCCAATTTCATTTTCATCAGAAAAAAGAAGCAATCTGTTTTCGGCTGATAAACTTCTGTAAAATGACAGCTGGCCGATAGCTTTTGGCCTTATAAATTGCATTAAAATTAAAAACAATGACAAGGATATGCCACCTAATTTCATCGTAGAATCGTCTTTTATATTTTCGAATCCCTGAAATCCCTCCTTCCATTCGTTGTCAGGACCAATGCGAGCATCTTTTTTTTCAACTAATAAACTTTGTGGTACAATAATCCCTTTCTTCGTTTTTTTCTTCAATATTTGTATGTTTGTTTGTATTTCTGCTTCATGAAGGACAGAATCTATAGAGCAAAATATAATGCTTGGAACATCATCTTCTTCCACCACATAAGAAGCATCTGTCTGAATACCAATCTCATTCGTTTCAACTGTTATAGATGGAACTGAATGACAATGATTTGACACATTTATATCACTAGACACTACAGACGCGCGCTACGCGCGCGCTATTTAGCTTTAACATTACACACAACTGTCAAAATACATGATGAACATTACACACAACTGTCAAAATATATGATGACAGTTGCAAATGAAGTAAGCGCAGTGAGAGAACCAATCGGCATCGCGGAAAAGAGACAACAATAAACTATCCATGCCTTTTTTAGAAAAGGATCTGGAAGTACAAAATTTAGATTGGACACAACTTTATCATATAATATCATTGTAAAAATGGATAAAATTTTTCTTTTTTTTGTAATTAAACAAAAATTTTTCCTTCATTTAATGAATAAAGGTAAATAAATAATTTAATTTTTTTAACCACATATGATTATCAAATTATTGCACAATACAAAATTATATATTTTATATCTATACGTAACCATAATTTTAACTACTATTTGTACCTTTTTAAATAAATAATTAATTGGAGAAAAATAAGACTATTCTTAATTACTATCTATATATAAATCATTGTTTTACAAAAACGTACAATCACTACTTGACGCACATAAAGCTTCTACATTCTTTCGTCTAGCTTCTAAACGTTTGGCTCTATCAGAATTAACTGATGTTTTTTTTCTATAAATGGGTGGAAAAATAGTTGGACAAAATGCTTCGTTCCCGGGATTATCCGATTTTGCTCCACCAACAAAATGAGTGCTGCATATTGTTGAATTTTTCGTAGGCATCCATGGCTTTCCGTCTTTACTAAAATAAGCAGTAGTAAAATTTGCTATTTTAAATAATCACAATTTTGTCATTGATACACTTAATGGATTTATATATCCTGATACAAAAATTAGTCTGAAGTAGGTCTGAACAAACTTCTAAAATTGAGACATTTAAAACTTATTTCAAAACAGTTATTAGACTATAAATTATTTTGCCCAGAATACTCATGATTTTTTTAATTGATTTAATTTTATATGTTATAAGTTTTCTTTCTCTCTTTTTCTCTTTATTATAATAAAAAATTTTGTTAACTAAATTTTATTTACATACTCATTATTATCACGCCTATTATCAATACACTCAGTCTTAGCATCAGAGCAGAGGGTAACGCTGCTGATGAACAGTATAGATAACAAACTGAATAAAAATCTTAATTATTAATATCATTATGTTATAATAATTAAGATTTCTATTCAGTTATGTTATCTATACTGTTCATCAGCTGCGTTACCCTCTGCTTGAAAGAGTTTACAATTTTGCTCAGCGTTGGAAACCTAATATTAATCACAATTCCCCATTACTTGTTTTAAATCTACAGCTTCCTTTTCAGTAGTAGATAGATAGTCTAAAGTAATAGGTGATGACAAAAAATCTGAAAATATCGCACTATCATGCAGAAGCACTAAGAATTTAAAAATATATTTTTATGCATATTAAAAAATATATTAGCAATCAGTCTAATTAGAAAAAAAGATGTACCAGATAATATAAAAAAAATTGTATATAAAAAAATTGCATGTAAAGCTATGAATATTAATGATGATCATTGATGTTATGTTACCTTGTGTTTACTGGGATGGCTTTTTTTTTTTTTTTTTAAGTGGAGGAAACCTTCAAAAGGCACCCCGGTTTTTCGGGATAGTGTGAGATTCCTACTCACTAAAACCTCCATTGTGCATACGTTACCTGCTGCAATATAATGGCGTTGATTCAACGCTAGCCACGCCTCTTCGTTTAAAGTGATCCGCCCTTCAGACATGTCAAGTCTAATCTCTGTGTAACAATTAATAAATAACTCTACGTACATAGATTAACATCAATATAATAAAAGAAATTACTTATTAAATCTGAAAGTAAAACAATGTTATATAATATTATAATGTTAATTAGTAATAAACAACACAAATTAATAATTCGAGTGGATCGCAATTTAAACTGAGTTATGATCGTGTCGCAAAGTGACCTCAACCATATTATATGGGAAGTATACTTTATAAAATATTTCTTGTTCTTTTACATGCAAGCTCATTAATATAATTTACTTTTTATCTATTATTATATATTTATTTTGAAAATAGTACATTGCAAAGCAAAACCTATCTGGAGTTTAACACTTTGCGACACAATCACCTCAGTTCAAATTGCGATCTAATTTGCAATGCACTATTTTCAAAAGTACAATACAATGTATAAAATTATATTATTATTAATAATAAATAATAATATTATTAACAATTAATAATAATTAATATTTTAATGAACAAATATTAATATTATTTCAAAAAATTAAATATTGAGATTATAGAATGGGCCCCTCCAACCAGAGATGGTAGATTCAAGCCGCTTACAGCAAGCAGCAGCACAGCGCACACAAGCGAGCAGCCGTGTACGTGTGCGGCGGCTGTGCGCTCGGCATTCGGCCAGCTTCGAGCGGCCGAAGAGCGCAGACATACATCTGCCGTCCCTTTCTTGCTCGAGCTAGCGTCGTCAGCCACGAGAATCGTAAAATCCTATCGTACTCGGCTCGCGCGTCTTACTCGCGTCTTCGCGTGTCCCTTTCCGCACTAGGCGCGAGACATTATCGTGTCTCTTGATTATGTCACAATTAAAACGTGAAAATTATTAATTAAATAAATCTTTTAATTATATTGAAATTTATCCTGTATATAAAAGATATAAAATAAATACATTTATAATACATTTATTTAAATACATTTTAACAAATGATTTTCTTCAAATATAATATATAAGACCCAGTAAATTTCATTGCAATCTCTGCTGTAATAAACTTTTTTAATATATTCATTAAAAACTTATTGTTGGTATAACAGCTTTATCTTTTTCTATACGTATTCCGAGCATTTTCAAATATTGTTATTCTGGAAAGAATATTTGAAAATATAATTAGTTGTATTTATATTATAGTATATGTATAATGTTTCCATAAATAATTACAAATTAATAAATATTATTTTTTTATTTTGCTCACCATATCTTCTCTTAATTTATCATCATCTTTGAGTATCTCATTAAATTTTATAAATTCAGTTATATTGGGAGAGAAAGATTACGATTTTGAGGGAATTTATCAGCGTTACAAATTGTGTTTCTTTTCTTTGCATTAATTCGTTACAAGTTACTTTTCTTTTAAAGAATTGGATATTCGTCGCACTTTAAATTTACTATACCTTTTACTAGTGTCTTTAGACCTGATAATTTAGAATATGTAATTCAATTTTTTTGTATTAATAATTACAATAAAAAAGATATTTATCTGTATATCTGTAAGACTGTCTCTCATCAGTCATCACGCTCGTCGAAGACAAATGTATAAAAATATATTTATATTTCTCATATGATTTTTGTAAACTATATCACACCTAGGTAATAAATATTTATGTAAATAATCTTTTTTATTTTAATTATTATCTAATACAAAAAAATTGAATTAAATATTCTAAAGTCTAATTCGGGCGCCGTCGCCAGCAGCCGCGCCGCGAGATTCATGCCTACACGTGTATATTATATATCTCGCCGCTTATATGTCCCTTTTCATACTTAAAAATAAAATGGAAATATATTTTATACATATAAGATATTAAGTTAAAGAAATGAAGAACAGAAAGAAGTAAAAATGATAAATGATAATAGAAATCCACTCTTGGCCAACATGTACGTCTTTTTTTTAAGTTTTGTTATTAATTTTTGAAAAATAACATTGATAGTACATAAAGAAATTAATTAAAATTAAATTAAATGTTATGTTTCTCATAATTACTAATGGACTATACGCGGACTATACGTACATATTGTTGCTCAACGGAAACCGCGAGAAGGTGGTGGTCTCTTCCGTCAGGAGAAAATGTAAAAAATTTGTTTTTTTTTAATAAAAAGTATATAAGAATATATAAGTATATAAGTATATAAATATATAAGAATATAAGAGTATATGAGAATATATATAAAAAGTATATAAGAGTATAAGAGTATATAAGAATATATATATATATATATATATATATATATATATATATATATATATATATGTATATAAATTATATAAGATATATAAGAATAATATAATATTAAAGAAAAGAATTTTTTGCATTTCCAAATATGGATAAAACAGGATAGGTAAAAAGGACTGATAGGAAGAAAAGATAGGTAGAAAGGATAGATACAGAAAGAAAGAATAAGAAGACAGGATAGAAAAAAAGGATAGAAAGAAAAGATAGAAACGATAGAAAGACAGAAAGATTAAAGAATAGAACATAGAAAAAGAAACGAAATGCATAGAGAATGTTATAATTATTGTAAAATCGCTTTAAACGATTTATAATTCACGACAGACTTCAAAACATAAAATTCTATTTAAAGAACACTTGAAGAATTAGGATTACACACACACACACACACACACACACACACACAGATGTGTTTATATATTTATATACACGTCCATATAAATCACATTAATGTTTTCTATATTACAAGATATATAAAATTATAAATACAATTACCTCTATAACATTTTCTGCAATTGCAAATGTTGGCAACAAATTATATTTGCCGAAAGGCCGCAAATGGGAAACATATATATACTTGTTATTGCCAATTCTGTTAGCATACTTCCGTCAATATATAACAACTTTTGTATTGTTGTTGTCAGATTTGCTCATCTGGTGTTGTCGTCAATTTGACTACGGAATATGTTCTTCAGATTTGGTTTACATTAGAGATCAACTGAGGACACAGTAGGCCCTGGCTTTGACATTATTGTTCCGCTGGCATTTGTTTCCCTTTTGGCAACATCCCACAACCAAAATGTTTGCTGGATATATCTTCTTAATCTATCGCAAATTATAAATTGTGTAAAGTGACCTTTACACTGGAAGTACTACATTATTTTTTATTGTTTCGAATTTTTAAACTATATTGAATTTGTTATGTTAAAGACCGCTTTTTTATGGAGTTTTTATTAGACTGAACAGAATAATGAATAAAAATTCGAAAAATTCTACAATTGTACTTTTATAACAAACTAAATATTAGTTTAAAAAATCAGAAGAAATAGTAAAAAATAATCGGTCAAAAATAATTTAGTACTTCTAGTATAGTTAAAAGGAAGAAAGTGCACATGCTTTTACCTAATATAATATTTAAAATGATACATATATACGTGATATACAAATGTATACAAATAAAATACATTTGTATAGTACAAGATATGCAATTAGCAAGACATGTTATGTAAATAATTTAATGAGAACAACAGAAATAATACGACAGATGAGTCTTCCGTTCTTGTCTTCTATTTTCCAAGTTCTTGATCTGAATTCTCTTGTGATTTCCTTGATCCTCTGAATAGATCTCGCGTTTCGTTGGTGTTTGATAGTCTTTCGATTTCTTGGCATACTTTTTGTAGGTGGTGATTCTTGTCTTGTTTATATATATAATCGCTGTATTTTTCGACTTGCTCTTCGATATTCAGTCTTCTGTTCTTCAGTGTTTATGCCTATCTGTCTAAGAGATTTTCTTTCCTTCACTGCATTCCAAGTTTCGTCGGTCATCTATTGTTTGTTTTTCACATCTTTAACACTTTCTTTCTTGTATTTGTTCTTTGGTGGCCAGCATAATTGTCTTGATATCCTGCTACATTCTTTCTGGGTTTGATTGACTTTCTATCTGGACTTGCTTCCAGGTTCTCTTCTAGTTTTTGTCTGAATTGATCCATGTTGCCGGATCTCAGGGGAGGAGATTTTCTTTTAGCTTTTCTTGTTTTCATGTGAATTTTGACCTGGGCCACTAGTGTGTTGCGGCCCCAATTAATATAACAATAAATAGTATTAAGAATAAAGACCGCGAAGAACAATTGGGAACGCGACTGCAAAGGCCAGAAAGAATTACGCAACGCCGAATCAGCAAGAGATGAGTTGCGCGATCGGCCCACATATGATCGAGCAACTCAGCGATATCGAAGGACAAGACGAGGATACAAAAGGAAGCGACAACAGGATAAGAGAGGGCAATCGAGTCAGGGAGCAGGAGCAGTAACGGGCATCAAACGCGAATAACGATTGTAACGCAGAGTGATTATTAAAAGTTATATTTTATTCAAGAGTGCCGTTTGTATATATATATATCCCGCATCCTCCGTGGACCAAAAAGAACCCAAGTGTCCCTCTTCCAAAAAAGGGGCACAACAAATGGTGGCAGCGGTGGGATCCAGCGGCAGGCAGACGGGAACGGCAGCTGAAACAGAAAAAATAAGCGAATCAGTGAAGCAGTGCAACATCCTCAACGGAGGCACGGCAGCCAGATTCAAAAGCAGCGGACAACACGGTAACGGCCGACAAGGGACAAGCGAGCAGCATAACCCGAGAAGGCACCGACCTACCTCAACGGAGGCTCACCGACAGATAAGGCGGCACGAGCACCGACCAGCAACATGCGACTAGCGACCGTAATGTAAGTCGATTAAGCAAAGTATATAAAGCGCAACTACCGTAGATGTCGGAAAACGAAAATCCACCTGCGGAACTAAATCCCATCGTGGCTCCATAGCGAGACGTCACGACGAGCGCGTAGAAATAGACCGTTAAGCCCCGTTCAAACGACCGAAGAAGTTGTAAGCGACAATCGCGAAACCGTGCGTAGAAATTTAGACGTGTACTACTCAAGCGAAAGCGAATCAGAACCGGAATCACAACAGAACAGCGTCATCGAACGCGAACTCCAACCCGACGATTCCGTTGTAATTTTAGACGAACGTTTAATAGGACAAAATAACGGCCCCTTCGAAAATAGACTCCACCCCTCACACGCGCACGCACAATCCGAAGACGCGAACAGTACGACCAGTAGGCTAACACACAGACGAGAGTTCTCATTGACCTCGTATGATAGCAGCGT